>JAECUM010038189.1:0-33182 GCA_016617855.1 Megalonaias nervosa
AAAAGGATGGAGCTGAATACTATCTGTCTGAGAAAGTAACACAAGTTAGTTTGACCTTTTGGGATCCATTCTGAATTCTCCAAGAATGATGTGATTTCTTTAATGGTGAGCACAGCTACTACATTGCTTTATCATGAGATAGCCTCATATGCAATTTCATTGATATCCAACAAGACTGAGAAAATTCCAGGATAATGTCTGCCACTTTTTGCTGCAAGTATAATAGGGAGTGTAGGTTTGTAGAGTATAGGACTTGGTGTCATCAGTGAGCAAATGAGTTAAAATGATGTTGTAAAGGAGAACACTAGTGATGTCTTAGAATGCTTTCAATGGGACCCTGATGAGGTCTTATTAATATAAAGCTGCATACAAAATGTGAGTCCAACACACAGTAGCCAATAACTCCACCAAATTAAAATACAGAAAGTTATATTAATACAAAGTTGCATATCAAATTTTCTGATATCCATTAATAATTAAGAGACTTGTTTTGTGGAAACAGAAGTGGGTGGGTCCATCAATCAGGTGCCACAACTCCGTTAAAAGATGATGCTGATATAATGAAAACTGAATGCTGAAAATTGGAACTAAGCCAAGGTGTCATCAGTATAAAGTTCTATACCAAGGGAGTTATTGTGCAGAAAGGAAAGTGGGCAAGTCTGACAATCTGGAATTATAACAGTCCATTAAAAGTGGACACTGGATGTTGAACATCTGTCTGAGCAACTCAGGAGATCAAATTTATCTGGTGTCTCTTTAATATCAAGCTCCCAACTAATTTGTTTAAATTTCAGTTTAATTTAAATTCCCTGCATTGAAACAAAAGTAGGTGGGTCTGACAACTGGGGGTCATAACTCTGCCAAATGATGCAGAATGCTGACAACAGAACACGGGCAAAATCTCACTGATAGCAATCTGCATAGCAACACTGGTGTATGTGAGTGTGATTTGGCTTTTTAACATAGATTTAATAATTTTTCAGTCATATTGCTATGATGTTTGCAGTGTGGCAGTTTATAGTGATGTCTAGCACTGGGGCATCATGCCACAGACACGATGTCCCACCAGTCACATTATCCTGACACCAGACTGACCAGTCCTAACACTCACCTCTTAATGCTGAGTGCCTAGCGAGGCAGCTGTTAGTACCATTTTTATAAGTCTCTGGTATGACTTGTCTGGGGTTTGAACCACGACCTCCCACATCTGAGGCAGACGCTCTAACCACTAGGCCACCAGAGCAGACAGCAACACTGTTTGAAGTCCAGTAAAAATTAATTGAGTTATAATGCATAACTTAAAGTGAATGGGACCAACAATAACGCGACTAAATAATGAAGTAAAATGCTGATAATCAACTTAAGTTAAGACGTTATCAATATCAAACTGTCTTGCAAATTTGATTCAAGTCCAATCTGAAGGAAAAGACTTCCTATACAGAAATTAATGTGGATGGGTTTTTCAGTCATAAGCTATAACTCCACTAAATGACAAGGTAGAATGCTAACAAATAAACATAGCCAGAGCCTCATCATTATTTAGCTGCCTATAAATACTGGATGAAATCCAATAATAATAATAATAATAGTAATCAACCCATAAATACAGTATATTTTGGGGCAGGAAAAAATATTAATGTTTATTCTTGTCCCCAATGTTATGAAAAAAATATATTCATTTTGAAAATGTGCCCCAAAACTGTTGCAAATGAGAAACTATGGCCCTCCCCCAAATGAAACAGAAATAACTTGACAATCTTTCTCAAAATATCACAATTACCTGTATTCTTCTTTCTTTTTCTTGTTTTCCGCTTTGCTTTTGCACAAACAAATCCAAAGACAAAAGGAAACAAGTAAAAGAGTGGCAAGAAACACTTATGCTAAACCATGTCTTATGCTCTGTGAAGTAGGTCAAAAATTCTGTGAACTATGTCTTTCACTCTGAGAACTATGTCTTACACTCTGTGAACTATGTCTTACACTGTAAACTTTGCTGCACTGCTCATATCAATGCGTACAACAAAAAACACACAAGGATAAAATAAAAAAGATTTAGTAGATTTAACAAATAAAGACCTGTATTATTGTCTTCAAGTCCTCTAATTAGGGGGGAAATGGTGATCTATAAGCTAAAAAGTTAAATCTTTTACTGCTGTCTAATAAAAACCCCACTGTAAGGTAGACATTGTCCTAATTTTCACCATGTATTTCCATTCCTGATTCTCCTTTAATTACCCTTTTATATGCATCTACCAATCTGTTCACCCATTTCATTGTGTATTCCATTTAATTATCAGATCAACTGGTGAAATTGAAAACTAAATGAATTAGATTAGTAATGGCAGTCTCAATAATGTTTATTTAGGAAAGAATTTTAAGGCACATGGTCATAATTAAATTGATACAGCTGTTGTAAAAAAATTCCCTTTTTTATTTCCCTGGACTTTTCAATATTTGGATGTTCTGGCCATAAACTTTATATAGAGGGGAGTAGATATGAAGGTAACATTATTTCAGAACTTTGTTTTTAAAGGTTTGCTCTGGGAATAATTTACTATTAGTAAATTATGAGTATTTTGTATCACTTGTCACATTTACCAAGATATCAGAGGGCAAGAATCTTTCAAAAAGGAACTTATGCTCAATGAAATTTCAGGAATTTCAAGATAAAACTGTTCAATTCTATTAACTGATGTGTGTTCAAACCACCCAAGATATTCATCAGCAATAGCAAGATTTTCAATCTAGTGGCTATGGTGGAACATATGGGTTATTGGATTGGCACCACTGTCATGTATGTCCGTGTAGACATCATAAGTAGTCTACTGGTGAAGGGGCCCCAGGCTACCGAGTGGTCTAAAGCACTTGCCTTTATCAATCACTGCCGTCTCACCTCTGTCTGTGTGGGTTTGAGTCTCAGTGTGGTTATGTGAGAAAGCTGCCAGTAGTTTCCCATGGGTCAGTGGTTCTTACTGGGTTTTTTTCCAGGTTCCTACATGAATTATACTGGCCAGCATATACAGCCTATCATGCACTGAAAAATGGTATTGAGCCCAAACAACAACTACTGGTGAAAGCTCCATGTTAAAACAACCATGCATTTGGGAGTAGACATAATGCTATTTTCATGATGGCCATCACAGTGGCCATAAGAGAGTCAATCTGCATTATTTTCATTTAGGATCAACTAGACACTGTTAGAACACCTCAATAAAATCACAATGAACACTTCTTACAAAATCCCAATGTCAAAATGAGTTTTCATTTAAGATTAGTGAGAGAAAGAGCAGCACCATTTTAATTCAGGTCCAACAAGACTAAGATCTTTTCATGAAAACCCCATGTTGATAGGATCAACACTAAGAACACTCTTAAGATGGCTGTCATAGAGGCCATATTGGATATTAGATGCACACCATTTCTATACAGGACCAACTAGACATCATCAAGAAGTCTTTTAGTAAAAACCCCATGTTGATATGATCATCCATTCAAGAGCAGTAGGGACAAAATTCTCACAACGATATGATCAGATATAACATTGAAGATGGCAGCAGTGGCGGCTATATTGGCTGTGCATACAACACCATTTTCATTTGAACCAACTAGACATCATAATAAGTCTTATGGTGAAAATCCCATGCCATTATGACTTTTTATTCAGGATGAGTAGCAACAAGATTTTCAGCATGCTTGATATGGTGGCCATATTGGACATCAGATTGATACCATTTATTAAAACACTTGAAGGAGTCGTTTTGTACATATAACGCACCTCAACCTAAATATCCATACACAGTGCAAGTTTGTTATTAATGGATAACAAACTATGGAAATCACAGTCCTGATAACATTGCTGATGCAATGTTCAATAAATCCTACTCAAGTGATCAATTGTAGAGCAGAACATAACTTCATCTAAAATTTACACTTCATCTAAAATTTACACTTTGTATAATTCAAGTGATAAAAGATGAAAAAGTATAAATTATACTCTAGGCATAATTTTGGAGCATACACATTTATTCTAAGAAGTTTATTACACTGCAAGTCCAGGAGTATTAGTGAAAGTTACAACCCATACAGATAGGACAGGTATTTTTAAAGGTATTTTGAATGAATGTTGAAAAGTATTTCACAGAAAGTTTTTTGAGGAGGGTTAGGGTATGGGCGGGGGTAAAATTAATTTTAATTACGTAACACCTACCTGGTAAGTAATGCATTACTGCTGTTAAAACTAAGTTTTGATGAGGGATACATCTTCCTTCAGTTTGAATTTGGTTGCAATAGGTGAAAATGTATACAAATTACATATCAATGTTTCAAGCAATGTTTTTAATATATCACTGAGTGTGTCACATTGACCAAGATTTTGCTGTGCATCACACATTTTGTTACCAAAGTGTACCCAGTTTCTTTTCAAACAGCAGTACAGCAGTTACTGTAAAATGATTGTTTCATGATTGCTGCAATCAACAAATTGTATGACCCTCCAAAGAATAATTATCCTTTAAAGAAAATGACAGGACCACATCTCCAATCTACAAATTTAAATACTGAAAAATAAAAAATAAATCAAAATAACCTCTAAAACTTTATACCAACAAATATAAATGAATCTGCAGCATTTCCATTAATGTACATATCAGGACATTAAAATATAACAACTTTTTTCTTTGACCATATAATTTATATTCTAATGAAAATTATTTGTTTTCCAACTGTCTTTTCTTAAAAATGGATTTGCATTGTCTGGATTGTGCCTAAACTAGGTTACATTCCCGGCTTTAGCAAAAAAAGAATCCAGGCTGCAGTTCTTGTTTCTAATTTTCTTTTTGTCTGTAAAACTATGGCAGCCTGTTTATGTACATATACTGTCATTCGATATTAATGTATGCATGACCCAACTATCCCCAGTGACTGCTCCTAAATGATACAAGTACTTTAATTTCTAAAAACTCTGGCAGATTTGCTGCTTAATCTGTTTGAATGGACATAAATTATCAACAACATCAATTTATTATAGTTCAACAAGTTACTATAAGTTGATGTCTGAGCAATGATAGTGACCCTGATTATACTAATATATACTATTGCTTCTTAGAGTTGAATACTGAGACTGTTTCATAACTTAACGATTTTCTGTGACAACAGAATGTATCACTGAAATGATATATATCTATTCAAATTATCTCACCTATAAAAATTTTGAAAGATAAGTGATTTTTTTCTCTTCAAAACTGCTTATAATAATCTTTGCACTGCAACTTTAAATTCCCCCAATTAGGCAAATGAGCTAAACAACATTCATTAAAGTTCCAACTTGAATTTTATATTTTTTTTGGTAATCAAAAATATACTTATGTCAGGATATTTTTACTATTAAAAACTAGTTCTAAGTTGGAAACTATGATCTCTGGAAAATTCTACAAATTCTTAAATTAAGATGGGCATATCCTGAATAACAATGCTGAACAAATGGTCAAGAACATGATTTCAATACACCAATGTTCTTTTAGCTTTATATTACAAACCCGCTGTCAGAAAAGTCACCTGAAGCCACTCTTCAAAAGTCTCAATACAGCTTTTATTTGTAGCAGTCTCATCAGGATAGATCCTCTCCAATGTACAGACAATGTATCCCACACGTGGTCCATTAAAGTCACTCGGTTTTATCCATGTCAGATTCAAACTATTGTTTGTCACACTCATTTTCTGCACAGTAACATTATTTGGAGAATATGGGGCTGTAACAAAAATAAATCATCTTTCATATAAATTTAGTACTGTTTTATTAGCAGAAACAAAGAATGTATGCCTATCTCTGCAGAATTAGCGATATTTCTGGATGGCCCACTGTCAATTTAAAAGAAAAAGATTAACAGATACAAAACTGATTCATTTCTTAATGGAACCACTATTAGGCCAATTTAAATATGGCATCTGTTTTATTGCATGAGCTATATTTAAAAAAAATATCTGGCCCATCAAAGTTTCTTCATGAAGCACAAATATTTAAATGCCTATCATTCTTCTGAATTTTGCATTACTAAAAGAAAGAAAGAAAATGGTCAGTTGGCTCCATTATGAAGGCTCAATTGGTTTCACAGCCAGGAATATTCCTAAGGAATCCAGATAATGGATATGTAAATATCATTTGCTAAGAAAACTGGTGTCTCTGACATTTATTAAATCTATGGTGTTCTTCCTATGTTTTATTTTATAAAAAGCTATAAAGAGCTATAAATCTCCTTGACTAAGACTTTAAAATTGTACAATCATATTATAATAATAATAATATTAACAATAATAATAATAATAATAATAATATATCCTTGATGCAATGTTAAGCTGAATATGTTTTTCACACAGGGTCAAGATGTATTAAAATGTACATTATTCACATTAACAATAATAAATTATATGAACATATGACAATTAATATCACAGACTGGAGGCAATAAAATATGGCAAGTTTGCAAACAATTATAAAATTATATTTTGGATTAAGAGGAATATTTTACAGGGATTTTGTATGATTGAATATCATTTGACAAGATGTTTCATGTTAAAACACTACTGTAAGTAAACTAGTTATTTTGGGGGAGGGCAAAGATTCATTCTGTTGAGGTCTGCCTTAATTTTCCTTTACAGAGCATCCTCCAAAATATTCTTTATTGCCTGGAATGTGGTAATTTCAGAAGGAAATCACTTCTAAGGCCGCCCCACAAAGCAGGTTCCGAATCTCCATGAAAAGTGAAGGGGCAGGCATGCCTCCTTGTCAACTAATGTATGCTAACACCAACATGTCATTGAAAGATACAATCAGGCAACAACCTCTTATTTTGTTGATGCACCCCTGAAGGGCTAAGTACATAACCCAGATTTCCATTTGTTGATGTGGCAGATAGATTCTTCCTGGGACAACAAGCCCTGATAAATCAATCCTTCTGGCTCCAGATGTGCACCCCAGCCTATAAAAATCTGAACATTCTGAATCTGAGGGTCCCTGTACAGTTTCCAGTCCACCACAAGGAGAAACTGGAGAGAGTGCAAGTCTGCCAAGGGCACCAGGTCCTTTCCAGAGTTCAACATCCCAAGCAGAAAAAGAAAAATAAGAGCTGACAACATGGTCTTGGTTCTCACTGCCTCCAACTGGGTCAAGATCTTGTCTACTCTTCCAGAGGGACATAGACTAATCCTATGTTCATGAAGAAATTCATCCCTACACAGCAGACAAAACCCTGAGATAGAGTAAGCTCTGATTTCTCTATGTCATGTAAAAGACCTAACCTGGTTATTATGCATAAACAGCGAGACAGATCTAGTTAGAGGGTCTCTAGACTGCCATTGTGGATCAACCAATTGTCAAAATATTGGAAGATTGGAATAGATAGTGACCACTAGTCCCATAACCATGATAAATGTTCTGGGTATTGAAGAAAGGCCAAATGAGAGAGCTTGAAATTGGAAGACATCATCAAGCAAACTGGAGATACTTTCCTGTGCAGAGGAAAGATAGGGATGTGAAGGTACACATTCAAAAGATAGAAGATCACCTAGTTGTCAGGTCTTTTAGCATTCCTGACTGAAGCTATGGTCTTGATCTTCAAAAGTTCCTCCTGCTGAAAAGCATTTAGGGAGGAATGGTTGATGATTAATGGAAACTTTCCCCCTCCTTTGGTACCAGTACAACCCAGGAGTAGAAAGCCATGTGCAAAAGATGGTATCTCATTTACCGCTTTGTCAAAAGACCATACTTTTTCCTCCTCTATTGCCTTTATTGATGGATAAGAGACAGGAGACATAAAGGGAGGGGGCTCTCTGTCCTGGTAGAAAATAGAGGATGCTGCTCCTCCCCTTTGGGAGGGCATGACTCACTCTCTTTCCTAGTGGAAAAGAGAGGGTGCTGCTCTCCCTCTTAAGAAAGTGCAACTTGCTCTCAGCCCTTATGGAATGAAGAAGGTGATACTCCTCCCTAATGGTAATCCTTCTGTAAATGAAAATCCAGAAAACTCTAAAGAAGATGAAGATACATTTTTCCTTGTTTTATATATGCATCTCTCTCAGAAAGATCCCAAATCCTGTCTGACCAAAGGCTACAGAATGTACAACCATCAGTCCTTTCACTGGCTGTGTGTCCCAGGGGAAATTTCCTGTTATGACACCTACCCATGCCTTGCTTAGACATAGTTGCTTTTTCTTGTTCTGAAACAGGATATATGCATGAAGCAATGCATGAACTAAGCTAAAAACATACTTTCAGTGAGAAGTCACCTTGTTTGGATTGTTTTCATGATGCGAATTGCTAAAAGGAAGCTGCAATAAAGTTACAACAAAAATTTAAAAAAAAAACAAAAACAAGTCAACCTGGCTTAATGATAGCTAGGGATTATACAAATTAATAAAATACTAGTAGGTTCCAATTGCTAATAATAAGGAAGGCTAAATGAAGCTAGAGTTAAGAACCTGAGTTTGATAACCAAACATGATAGAAATGAACCAAAGGTGGTCTACAACCTGCTTATACACAAATATAGCACAATCGATGATAGAGACAACTTGAATTAATTGATTCATAAGGAACAATAAAATGGATAAATACAAGTCTGAAGACTTGTTTTCTTAAAGATTAATGTATTGTGAAGGGGCAAAAAGAATAAAATACCAAGCTGTACATCCCATCTGTGGAACAAAAGCAAAAACACTCTCAAGGCAGCTTAATTAAATACCGTATTTTGGTGTGTGTAATGTACACCAATATGTAATGTGCACCCTAATTTTCATTTCAGAATAAGGGGAAAAAAAGTAGTTCTGTGATATAATGTGTATATAATATAAGAGATTTTAAAATCTTGATAATTATGCTCTGTTTTCATAATGTAATAACAACTGGTCACTTTGAACAGTGAATTAAAATAAGTCAATATTGAAAGTACAGTATATCTCTTCAGTTATACAGATGGTCTTTAAAAGGGTTATTTAAAGGTTTGCCTCACTGATGCAGTTCAGTCTATTGCATAATATTTTTCTTCATCATCTTGAAATGTTGCTGTATGTCCTTGTATATGAAAGTTCAGGTCCAGTATCTATACCTATCTGGATTATCATGACATCTCTGAAATGTATCTCCATGACTAAGCTAGAATTTACCAAGACAATGCATTGTAATAATGTTTGCCACATTAGAGATTTAGCCAGCACTAACTTTTATCTTTAAAAAGACCACACTGAGTCAAATGAACATTGCTCACTGTACTGTAGCAAAAGAAGTATCAAATGCTGTGGTATACAATGAAAATGAAAACATGTTGTCATCATTATCATCAATATCACCAATCTTTAATAATGATAATCAAATCTGGAAAACGATTATCACTTACCAGTATTATAACCTGAAAAATGACCCCATTCATCCCAGGCATTATGGATTACAATGGCAGTTAGTGTTGTGTACCTTAGTTTAGTTTACATTCATGTTTAAAGTGTTTGTGACCCCCTGGTGACTATCAGGTTAGACATTATAAATTGATCAATGAAATGACTATTAAGTCTTGTGCATTTTTTTATATCAATGATGCTTTTTGTTTTTAAAATTAGTATGGGGGATACAAAAAAAATATGAGTGTGTGTGAATACTGCATGCCATTATTTGTTTTGACAGGCCTGATGTCCTCTTTTCTTGACCATTTTCAGTAGCTGGTTACTGTACAAGTGTTTTGATGACATTTAAGGTGCACAGCTTTCAACAGTCTGAATTGAATAAACTTTGCTTAAACTATGATTAAATTTCATATTAACAATATTTAGTTTAATTTGTGTAAATGTGATTAAATTACCCTCTGGCATACATTTTAGTCAGCAACCAGTCAATTATGAATCATACCCCACCTCCTGTCTTTTGACGGTATTTAACTGGCACAATTACAATCTAGCTGTGGATTATTTAATTCTGTCATATCGTACAAATTTCAACCAAACCTTGCTCCATCAGCACAGACTAACTTGGAATAATACATTTTTAACAGATGCAGCAGCCTAAAGTACATTGTAAGGTGAATGGATGTAATGCACATGATTGTGCAGCTAAAAATACAAGTCGGTACATCTATACTGTATACAGCATGTATGATACCAACCACTACAACCAGTACTATTAAAATAAAGGGGACAAAACTACAGTGAAAACATTCTCTAAATCATAAAAATGTAACACAAGTAGAATACAGACTTTATCATTTTTTGCTAATTATATGCCATACATTCCAAAATAATGGGAAAGTGTAAATATAAATGGCTTTATAACATAAATTTTGTAAAACTCATGTGTCACATCAAGTAGCACCCTATGACCTTGACCGATGATCATTTGAGCTATCTTCTGATGATACTCCATGTACAAAGCAAATGACTGAATCACATGTCTCTGCACAGATATATATTTTACATATTTCTGGGTCCAATAATCCCTTGCGATGTTATACAGTCATCCCATAGTTTAAACAATATTATTGCACCTGTGACACTGACTTGTGCTTCAACTCTGGAAATATGTGAGCCTTAAAAAATTATTTTTAACAACATTCAGGTGAACACTGGACCAATAGACAAAGGTATGACCACTGTATTTCAGCATCTATGACAGAGAATACAGCGGAAACAATGCTTTCCTTGCACAGCATTTGTTGCATAAAACACATTTTAAATCAAAGAATACAGTACAAATATAAACAAGAATTAGAGACAGTGTAAATACTTGCGCATAATAGTAGTTGAGAAGGAGTCAATTCTTGGCTCACTAGTCTTGTTGAGTCTATTGGCTACAAGATTAACTGTGTAGTTTTGGCCATGTCGAAGACTTGTTATTAGTATATAGGACTGGTTGTAATCTGTTATTTCATTTGCCACAATCTTTCCATCAGAATCTTTAACAATGACTGAATAGTTGTCAACCAGTCCGACAGAGGCATTCCAGGACAAGCTGACATTAGGAGCAGTAAAATGTTTCTCACTTTGACTGATAGGTCCAGGCTGTGCAGGTCCTTAAAATAAAGATACAGGTGGAAAGATGTAGCAACAACAAGAAAAAAACAGAGTAATTTAGAAAAAACAAATAGAGTAATTTAGAAAACAAAAGAAGCTATACAGTTGATCAGTAAACCTCCAACTGACTCGTTTTCAAAATATATGAACAATGGTTTACAATGAGAAAAATATTAGTAAGAAAGCATTTTATATAGAACACTGAATGCATATTTGTGAATGTGCCTTTATGTCCTCTAATTGGGCTGTCAGAGGCTCATTTTCAATACCTTCTGCACTAAAAATGATTTAGATACATGGATATGGCAAATTTTAAGGGGATGAGACAATGACAGGTGGACAAAAATCCACTGGGCAAGCTCAAGGTACAACACCGATTGTGTAAGCTCAGTAATAAAAAGCCCACATTCATAATGGGAAAGTTTGATTCATTCAACAAACAACCCATACAAGGGACCAATGCACTATTGATTAGAATTTCCAAGACCTGATTCCCTTTCCTTTATTCTTCTACTGAGTATTTAAACTATCTCTGACATGGTCAAGAAACTCCAACATACCACTGATCAGTTTTGTCAAATTGTTGTTTATATCATGGATAGAAAATCAAAGAAACTGTCAAAATATACGAACATGCTAGTTTGGTTAATATATGAATTCAATATCTGAAGTTATTTAATTGGCATCATTCAAGGTACTGGGTATTCATCTGATACAATAGGCTAGGTCACATGACTAGGCCTAATCGATGCAAAATAAGAAGTGTATTCTGTCACGTGAAGTCTATTGCAAAATACAGTTGTAATATATGATGTCTATAAGGAGAGAATAAGCAGTCAGTTTCATTCTGATTTTGAAGTCATTCACGCTTATGGTGTTACTGTTGTAAGTCTGCAGACGTGTTTTATGTTGTATTTAGATATTACGCAAAAGGAGAATATTAGTTTTGGACTGTTTAGTGCAAACAGGAAGTGCTCATTATTTAGACTATAGTATTATTCTGGAACTGTTATAAATTATTAGATGGAAATCTAGATAATGCCATCCTGACAATGTTACTTTTCTTGGATGACCAGTACATTTCCAGTTTTGAAATTATAAGGAACTTTTCATTCATTTAGGACTTTCACAGACCTTTATCAGGACAAGTTTAGATTCACTTCATGATACTGTAAGTTCCTCTCACATTTTCATTTATAACTTTGTTAATATACTGAGTTTCACAAAACTTGTTGGTTTTGCTTTTTTCTGTTACTTAGTTTGTGACCATAAAGTTTGTAACAATAGTATCTGTCATTTCTGCCAAAAAAGATTAAACAAAGCTATGTAAGACCAAAAATTCATTCAGTTACATTTGGAGTTTTTTGGCTTTTGTAAATTACAATTACAAAAATATTTCATATGAAAGTTAATAATATCTGTACAGCTTTATCATGACAACTGCATGGAGATATGTGTGGACATATGTGATATGTATCAGATAGTTTATGTGACTATCTGTTTTATCATTGATTTATGTGTGTCTTGGTGGAGGGGGAGGGAGGGAAAAGGTTTGGTCTAATATTTTGAATAATTAAGTTCATACATTGGACATTTCTTCTCATAGGTAAGTCGTATTTTATTGTTATTATAATACCTGCGTGCTACCATACGTAAGTTGAGCAAATACCGCGATATCGAGTTGTTCCCCCATGGTACGTTAATCTGGGTCAGCCACCGTATGCTGTTTTATTTACATTTGAGCGCTTCGTTTGACAAAGATTTTTTTATAGGAATAGAAAGAGGAAAAGTCATTCAAACTTTACAAATTATAAGTAAGCAACAATACAAAACAGTTTTAATATGTACCAGTATGAACATTAAGTACCGCGATAATACAGCGTTCCAGGCTACGCTATAGCCCATTCTACACCCATCAATCATAAATCAAAATAAATGGAATCAAAGGTTTTCTGAACAATACCTAAGATATACAAGGTCTTTTTTTTAAAATAATCAGTATAACCAGTGAGGAAACCCGAGGAAGATCTTTTTCTTTAAAATTCTAACCCATGCAATATACAAAATTGTAGTGTGCCACCAAAGCTGTTATCCGCCCACCTAGGTGGCAGTTTGAGTGATCTCCCCTTGGTTGATGCGTTGTTGATTTAATGGTATTGTCTGAAAATCTTTTAAGTGTGAGCTTCACTGCTGTAATTAGTGTATATACACAGTATTTCAATAGTAATTTGCGTCAAGCAATAGTTTTAGTACTATCATTGTTGTTCACTTGAATTAAGCATGCAGGGATAAAAGAAGATATGCTTTCATGCGGATTACATTTTCGAGAACTGTTTTGCTTGAATGAAGACTCTATTTGAATAATTATTAAAGCTAATTTCATTTATAGTATCATTTCTTATTCTTTCTTTCATTTTCAGTAATAAAAGTGTTTAAATAACGTATGCTTTTTATCATTTTTCTCTATCCTTACTGGTCTCACAAATATAGATTGAAGGAAATGAGTATACAGTATACATTGAAACAGCATTAAACGCCTTCCAATTATTTTTAATGGGTTAAAATAAAACAAACATTTAAAACTAATATTCTGATACCATATTATAGAAATGATGTTGATTCGTCAAAAAGCTTTCTTCGAAACAAGGAACAAAATGCAGGAAAAAAATTGGGGGGGTGGTGTCTTTATAGCATGTGGGTAATTTTTGTTGTTGTTGGATCTTGAAAATTATGGTTCTGACAACAATGAATAAAAATTGGTACCCCATGAAAATGAGTAATACTACAGTAAGTGATTTAAAGAGGTCACATCATTAAAGGAAATTAAAGTGGTTCATATTGCAAACATGATATCTCAAGGTGTGAAGGAAAATATCTCATTGATTTTGGATCATCTCGGTCTCATTTTTTAGTTCAATTTTTCACAGAATAAGAGATTTGTTATGCTTAGATTTTTTATTCTCTCATGATATTTTGTACCAAAGGATCATGCCTTGCAAATATGTTCATACCAAGATGCATTTGTCTGAATAAGTATGAAAATATAATATATGACTTATCCTTTCACTCGTTATTATGTACACACATGTCACACAAACTGCAACACTTGCTAACATATGGTAAAAGTACATGCAAGAACAATTTGTTTGCACTTGGCATCCATTCATATAGATGAGCCAGGACAAAAAGATCTCACAGATTTCAGTCAAATAAGACATAATAATTTGTGAACTCTCAGTCTGACAATCTCGAAATATCACATGAAATTATCACATGTATGAAGTACTTTAATACAATGCCTAACTGAGCAATAGAAAAGATACTTACTTCGTATGAATATCGTATATTGCTGGACATGGAAATAACCCATAGTATGATACAAATTGACAGAAAAATTATATTGTATTCCTGGTGATAGGCCTGTACAAATGGCAACAGAAAGGGTTTGATTTATTACTGTGCAATTGTCTAGCCGATTCTCATCTAGTCCTTGTACAGTTACCCAAAGTTGAATGGTGCCATTTGAAATGAGGTTTTGTACTTCTGTTGAAAATGTGCTCCAATTAATCATCTCAGTTGTTTCATTGTCATATAAGACAGTCATTTGAATGGAAGGAACTGCAACATAAAATATAAGAGCTGTCAGATGACCTGTACACACCAATGAAAACAAGGTAACATTAGACCAGAATCAAATTGTTCCAAATTTGGTGCATATCCTACCATGCTAGGTGATAAATTTGGTTGTGAAATGAAGGATTAGTATCATAAAAGTAGCAACAGTACATCCAGCTGTTGGGGCTTATGTACTGTTTACACTTTGTGCCTGAATTTGAGCTAATAGTACGAGTAAGACGGTAACATGTACGCATACAGTTACTGTATTCAGACGGAAACTATCTTTTATTGCTGCCTGAAAACATACAAAGTTTCACTCAATGTCCAGAATGAAAACAAATGAATGAAAACTTGTAGCCCAAGCTACCAAATGAATAAATACGATATCAGGCTACACCTAAAAGTCACTAAGAAACGTAATTGCAAGTCATTTGTACAACGAATGAAAATATATATTACTTGCCTAATTTCATCTAATATATTTCACTTTAAAATAAAATGCTTGCATATCAGGAAATACAACTTCACATATAAAGCAAAAATTCTTTAGATTTTTTAAATTGATCCTACTTTCTTAACAGCTAAAATCCAAACTGAAACAAAACTCCTACGAAGAAGGTCTGAAACTGGACTAGACCTCTCACGGAGTCCAGTGTGGGATCAAAGTCTAAGACTTCCTTGATAGATAGTGCCACCAGAAAGTCCGGTCATAGAAGTCCCGCATCTTGTATTTAAGTGTGTGTTTTGCTTGATTTCAGTAATATTTTCTTTACCATGTCAAACTGGATATAGTCTGTAGAACATTGTCAAGATAATGAGTGTGCAGTACAAATTTGTGAAAACTGACAAGCTTCTACTTGAAACAGAAGCTTTATTTAGCTATGGACACATAAATTAAGTCACAGATAAAAATGTCAAAAGCAGCACATTATATAACGAGAATTTTAAACCCAATACGTCCATTCCTGACAAAAACGTGTGACCGCATGTCCAGTTTGTGAAAAGATTAGTCACCCCTCATTTTAAAGAAATGTGCTACTAGCTTATGTGGTACAGTATCAACACCTATATAAGACTAATAATAAATTCAACGGGGATTCTAAGTCGGTTACTTTCCCTGATACGTACAGAAATACACCAGAGAGTGTTATTGTACATTATTAAAAGATGAAGAAGGTGGTGCCACTAGATAGGATGTGCCAACAAATCTTTTATCTTACATTTTAGAATGTGTTTGTGTTTGCTTCAGTCATGTTTTCCTTACCAAGAAAGATTTTTACCATAATAACAGCGGTGTAAGGATAAAATGTGTTGGTATAAACGTAGGTGATATAGACAAGGTTTTCATTGTGATCAAATTTTCTAGGCAAAGTCTACCAAGTATGTACAGTACTTATAGACAATAGATAATCTAATAGTAAATTTTAAAAAATCTTTTTCTATGACAATTCTGGGAATAATATGGACCATAACATAATCTTGTACCTGGGATCCCAAAGGCAATTGAGATTGTGTCTATCTGTCATACAAATTTGGGTTACACATACGTAGTAATTTTGCCCGAGGTCCATTTTTTTGCAAGTGAAGGGAACATGCCTATATTGTTCTGAACCTTTGCTACTCGTTTTCACCACACCAAGAAGGGTACCTCCAGGAAATTTAGAACACAAACACGAACAGCACTGAGGGACATCTCCTTGGGTCCCGGAGATCTTGTGGTATAAGAAAATCAATTTACCTCTATCTCCAACACATGAACTGACAGTTAAAGATATCAACTGAAAAGGCATACCCCCCCCCCCCAACAAAAAAGGATGAATGGTGCTAACTAGTATCATTGGTTGTCAGTCGGAAAAGTCTGTTCATTGTTTTTATCATGACTTGCTGTAAGATGACAGGATATGCAAAAAAAGCAGTCCCCCTATCTGCAACATTCTTGTTTAAAAGACACTCAGTATGAGAAGTATCTCTGCCATCTAGTAGTGACTGAGTACACATTCAACTTGAGATAAGGGCCATAAAACTGTTTACTTTTTGGATGCATAAGCTTGTTCAAATCCAATTCCCTACTTAGTGATTTGTTTGGGAAAGAGTGTATCCACAAACAATGGCACATGGAAACGACATCAGACATGTTTCTGAACTGCATCCGAGTTGTGTAAACAACAACTCAAAGGTCGCAATGCAATGTGGAACAGCTTGTGTCAAGCTTCTCCAAAGGAACTAGTCACCGTGGCTTCTCACAGTACAATGACCTTAGAAAATGCCAAAATAAATCTTGGCTCGATGCAGAAAGGTAAAGTAGATCCCTCTGTCTTTGAAAATACCAGCGTCTACCCCAGTATTTGAGCTGATAGAACAGTCAATTGATAAGTACACAGAGTGTCAAATTATATGCAAGCTCTGCACACAGTTTCAGAATAGAACGCAGGATTGCTCTCAAGGAAGTAGACCAAAGAACTTGGACAGAGCCTCACCATTGTGAGATGTGGTCTTTGAGTAGCAGGACGCAGAGTGTTTCTATGAAGTAGTATAGGCGTCTATCTCCAATGGTGACAAGATTGCTACCAAACTGGTAACCGCGATGGATGATATTGATTGGTTGCACGTTTGAGATAGTGTCGAGCCTGGGATTAGAATCATAAAAATGCTTATCTGAGAGGTGGCAAGAACTAAATGACTGTGTCTTGCCAGCAAGCGACAGTTTTGTCTTGCTTTGGTATAGCCCTGAACTTCAGTGGGGTCATTGACTACTACTACATTGCATGGCTGCTGCTTGATGGTGAACTTACCGAGAAGAAAAAAAAAATCAGCCTTATACCAATGTACCACATCTGAGAATGAACCCACTTCTCACCCTCAGAAAGTATATCGGGCCGGAAAAGGGAACCTTATAGCAAGATGAGCTCTGGCTGCAGTGAACATTTGACAAGAAATATCAGCAGAGTCTTGCTGCTTGGACTATATATATATATATATATATATATATATATATATATATATATATATATGCTGAGCATGTATCCGGAGGATGCTGAGGACAATGTCTGTGGGCGGTCAGGTTAAGCTCTATTGTTGTATTGTTTTTCTAATTCTGTAAGAGGAATACTACTTTTAAAAACTTCTCAATTCTGCTATAGATAGTATACAATTTCTACATTACATCATATCTGCTATATCAAATGATGATGATTTTGTTCTACACTGTATTGTATTGTAAATCTTAATGTGCTATGTTTCAAATAGCTGTAACCAAGATAGTCATTCAGTTGCTAATTTTCCAAAATGTTTGCTAAATTCAATGAAATAATGATTTTCCACTACATTGTTTTCCTTCTTTGAGACAAATAAAGAATATACATGCGTGTGGTTACCTACGAATTTAGATCCCTGATGTATATTTTGGAGATCACTCTGAATTATCCTGGTGGGAACCTATAAAGTCATGCAAGGCAGGAAATTTTCCTATTCATATTTCCGATGAGCATCATATTGCTTTTTGAAGATTTAACTTAACAAAATATGTTATTGTAGGTATTCTCTTTATTCTTGAAATAAGTTCCACATACAGTACCTCTGATGCACACTGAGCTGTTTACTTGAAAAAAGCCATTGTTGCATTGACATATGCTGTTTTGACATCCACTGTTAGGCCAAATGCAGCTAGTGTTATCAGTACAGTTGTCTCCAATCATAGCGGATCGTATATGTGTTGCTGATGTTGTCTGCGATAAAGAATATATTGCAAAGTCAGAATTCTTAGCAACCATGCACTTTTACATGCATCTAAATTTTCCACATAACATGAGTATATAGTTACACAAGGCTATTGGTAAACATGTCAAGGTATAAATCAATAAGATTGAAAAAATAACACCGTCAACATTATATAAAAGGCAGTTTTTATTTTCAAACTTTTATCACTGTGTTTTATATTTATTTATTATTAGTGAAAATTTAATTTTTAGATGAAATAACATAAAATTGAATATATAAATACTACATATTATAAACTCTCCAGGTGTCTAACCAGCTGACATCCTCTTTGAAAAGTTAAGCACACCAGGTGTCATTACATAAATGTGAGATTAGTACACTTTTGTTCAGATTTGGAGGGTGTATGTAGTGTTTTCTTCATCTGAAGAAAAATGTACTAGATTACTAACCCACTTAGATGACAAACGTAGCTGAAACAATAATTGATCAGGAGATAGACACACTGTATATCCATGTACAAATTGGCATTATAACCTTGAAATAGTCAGCTAAAATTATTAAAAGGTGCTATTATTGCCTCAGATACAATTGTGACTGGCTAGTAACTTTAAAAGAAGAAAAAACATTAACTTCATAACACCAAAATGACCTATCGCCATAGCAGAAATAACCATATCTACTCATCTGTATACAACATCATATATCAAAATAGTTTATTTTGATATATACCCTATGTGAATTAGTGTTAATTATTTTACTATAGACCGCAAATCCTGCACAAAAAAGTTCAGCAATGATGAATTATGACGTAATAATTCGTACATGTCATATTGTGACAGTCAGCTAGGTGACGAACGTTAGGCCTGATTGTCCAATAAGATTCAATAATAATGTGAATTCATAATGTGTCAGGCAGCTAGGTGACTGTCAATACGTGTGATTGTAGAGCAAGCTTCTAGAGTGCCTGTAAATTGTACTGAGCCTCATACATATGCCAACAGCATTAGCTGGCAGTCCAAAAGTGTGAGCATGCGTTAGGGTTTATCTGACATAGAGAAGCAGTTCTGACGACGACATTTTGAAACCTTGTTTAAAATATTATGACTAGATTGTTGTACAGCGCACTGAGTAAATCAACGTGCAAGAATTGTATTCTGTCCCCATGTATAAACTGCAATGATCAGCATAACTGTGTCAAGGAATGACTTGGAACAAAGATTTATTTATGTAACCACTGCTCCATTTCGTCCACTAATAAAATGCATTTATGGTTTCATTTCATTTACTTAGCACTCAGAGCAAGAATGACGGTTGATACTACCATCAATAGTTGATTTTTCCATAATTTTAAGGTGCTGTTATGGTTGTGTTGAGTTAAAATGTCTACTTGAACAATTTTATTATGATATTTTGATTAAGAGATTTTCCTAAAAATGTGTAGTAGTTGTCGCATAGTGTAACAGGTATAACATACTGTATAGGTGATATATAATACTGAGTAACAACAGGTCATATAAGTTCAGTCACAAATAATAATATGCATAATTAAGGTTAATAATTGAAGCCCACTTTTACTGTTTAGAGTTCATCTATAGCCATATCTTGATGTTCTTTCCTCCATGTGTACATAAATGTATACTAGATGGTCTATAGTTTTAACACATTTCATAAAACTGTTCCTCCTGGTATATATATATATATATATATATATATATATATATATATATATATATATATATTATATATATATATATATATACAGAGAGAGAGAGAGAGAGAGAGAGAGAGAGAGAGAGAGAGAATAGAGTACTTCAAAAAGAGATATCGCCACCGTTGTGATAAAGCGGTATCGCCGCTGCAGCGATATAATTTGTTCCAACTGATATATTTTAATATCTTATAATTAACATTTTACATTTGCAGATGTGACAGGTACAATGTTTTTGCTAAAGAATATGCAAAAAGTACATTCTATGCCTAACAAATGCTGCCATCTTCAATAAGGGTTGCATGGGATGACCCTTTATATGTATACCTGTCATTGAATAGTACTCTGTGGACAAGCATTTGTAAGACTGAGATTACTAGTTAAAGAATCGCAAGACCGACACCTCTGATCTTATGGTTCCTGATATTATGGTTTCCTTACTATTGTAATTGCAAAACATGTACAATATTTGGTCAAGGAACTTCCACTAGACAAAAGTTACTCTGTAAAACCTATTTTCTTTAAGGCACCATAACCCTGACTTCGACTTTTAATCACCAAATCAAGTGCCTCTTCCACACCTAAAGTGCAAAACTCCCACAAACTTTGGTCAAGATATGTGCTCTAGAGCTACAGCTACTTTGCAATGCCATTTTTATTCTTGTGGTCATAGGTACTTGACCTTTGAAACCCCAAATCAATAGGTTTCCTTTTGATCCAGTGTGTAAGTTGTCCAAAACCTTTTGTGGAAGATGCACAGCCATGAACTGAACCTTTTGTGCAGAAACTATTGAGTTTGGTTTCAGATCGAGTAATCCTGACCTTTGACCTTTTGGTCATCAAACCAATTGTATTTATTCTTACCCCAAGTTCAAGTAATTTACAAGACATGACTACTCAGTTGGTACAGCAGCAGACTAATAATGCAAGGTCGTGAGTTAGGTTAGCTGCCTTGGTGTGCCTTTGGTAAAGGTAGTATAACACAGATAAACCTGTAAATAGCCGCCATCCAAGGGAAAAAGTAAAACGGGCCTTTGCACACAGATGACCTTGGTTTGCAGATGTTATTTTGTCAACAAATATCATACATAAAAATCCATTATTATTATTATTGTTATTATTATTATTATTATTATTATTATTATTATTTTAATGTACGAGTCAACAAAATCACAAAATACATGTATATGTTGTTCTCTCTTAAAGTTATATGCCACACAAGACTAATGTATTCTCCTCACTTGAATCAAGTTGGAGTGCTAACATACAGACGAAGACTTTTATTTACAATAATATATAATTAAAAAGGAGTAAGGAGTAGGCGTGCTTACACATATACACAAAAATAGTCTTGTATAGTACATTGAAGTTCTGCATTATGCATGGAGTGTATGTAGCTGCTAAGAAAATAAATTTTTTATCCTTAAAAATGCAGAGTGATCCCCACTACTATATTCCCCTATATAACCGTATCGGCAACAATAGCACCTCTTACCAATCGTATAGTCCTTATAGCTGTAAATGTGAACTGCAAGAAAGGGTAGAGGGTAGAAATAAACAAACGATACACACAGCATGCTTGTATACTTTCACACATTTAGTGAAAGAAGAAGAAAATAGGAGTGCCCATACAAAGGCAAACCAACCTTTATACTATCATGCATGGTGTGAAAGTAGAAAAAAAAAGAATATGATTGCTAACACACATACACATACATAGCTTTCTACAGACATTAAACATAATTCAGAGAAGAACAAACGCAAAGGTAAGGACAGTCATTGAATTACATTTACAATCCAAGACGTGCGTTAAAACAGATCCTACATAGACAACAACCATGTAGCTAAGCGGGGTTTAGAATTTGTAATTCTTGTTTTCGCTTTCATTTTTCTAGATTAAATTCTCTTACTAAAAGACTATCCAGTGTCGCCTGATAAACACTGCCAGAAAATATTGTCGCAAAATATACTGTGTTAAAAGCGGTTGATTTGATTATAAAGTTTGTAACAATTCCGCCAATAGATTTAGTAAACTAAATTACTTTATCCAATGTCAGTTCATTTCCTTGCATAATGTTATCTATGGGACAGTTAATGAAATTTAACTTTGGAGATAGGCGAGAGTTAAATTTGTCATGTGTCAATGGAATGTATGGATTTTTAAGGAATGTTTTTTTTAAACCTGTAGGGTTTTGCTCGTTGTTGGCAGTGGCGACAATTATCACAAGCGCAAGTAGGCTTGGAATCTCTCCATCATGTTTAATGATTACAGAAGACTAATTATAGGTGTGTGTAGGTACATCTACTCTTGCCAATTCATCACTCCATGTATGAGAATGTAAAAATATATTTGCCTATGTGTGTGCAATCCTAACCGTTTCTTTTCTTTCAATTGATGTGTGATAGTGTATGTGTATAAAAATGTTTGTGTATGTGTTTGTATATTCCTGCCATTTTTCTCAACTTTACCTGCACTGGCAGGGTTTTATGGATTATAAAACCGGCAGTGTATTAGTTGTTTTGTTGAGAAGTGGATGCTAGAGACGTTATAGGGGACATAAGTTTTACTTTGTTTATAAGTGAGTAATAGAGAAGTGTTTTATTTTATTTTTTTGTTAGGGATTTAAATTGTATTTGATACCCGTCTTTTACATCCTACCGTGGATGGACAGTAGATAAGTGAGTTAGGGTCACTTCAAACTGCGTGCTTGACTAGCAAATGTGGCGTATTGAACAATTCATTACCAGGTGTTGGATAGTAGATAATTAGGAGTTGGATTGCAGGTGACATCGTTTTGGATAACAAATAATTGGGTGTTGGATAGGATACAACGTTATGTTGGTCACTCCAAAGGGCATGTACAATGATAAAATATGAGTATTGTTCACTCGAAACTGCATGTTGGATTGTAAAAGTGAGATATTGGATAGATGATCACAGGTACTGGATAGTAAATAACTAGGTGCTAGATTGTATATGGCTGTGTGTTGTATAGTTAATTACGACGTGTTGGATAGTAGATAGCTAGGTATTGGATATTAGATAATTGGATAATTGGAGAATAGATAACTACGTGCTCAATAGTAAATGTGGTTTCAACATTATGTTTTCTCGTTGTCCATTTAAGCGCCTACGTATAGTAAACCCATGACATTTTGTAACATTGGAATTTCCATTTTGTCCCAGACTGCCCCTTGATGTTGAAGGTGTGGATATTTTTCAACGAAGGATTTCTCATCTTCACCCAGAGAAATCGTTGTAGTGAGCTAATTTTCACTGGTCTTTAAATTTAAATCTGCAAAATCCATTTGAGAGAGAGAGAGAGAGAGAGAGAGAGAGAGAGAGAGAGAGAGAGAGAGAGATATGCTTAATTTGTAAGAAAATTCCTACTTGGATGAATGAGAGAACAAGGAACAGACAGCACGCAGTGTCCATCATACACCGCTCCGTCATCTTGGTGATAGCTACCTTTCAACAAACTGAAATACACAGAGCCTTAATGTTAGATGCGAAAATAACTGAATAAATCTATAAATTTTTATTTCATATCAAACAAAATACACAATATACTCTGTTTGTCATGTAAGTTATGTTAACATAAACTGTCTCAAATCCATATTCATGTAGCTGAATACTTCTGAGCTGGTGTCAAAATAAAACCGAATATGGTTCAGTGCCATGGAAATGGAACTAAATGAAACTAAGAATGCATTCATACAGCATCGATGTTCCTAAGAACATAACACAAATTTCCAAGTCAAACTGGGGTCTAAAGTTGTTATATTTGTTTGGGGAGAAATGTCGAAAATCAAATTAAACTGGATGTCCTTAATGTACAGTTGCCTACTAAAACACCGAAATAAAATTCGTTGTAGATGTGACAAAAATTAACAGGGCAGACTAACATTTTGTGTTGCTGTATGCTGTTACGACATTATGATCTTACATTATGTAATGGAAAGAAGTAAAGCCAACAATTTAAGTAAAATCATCACAGATTTATAAGTTACAAGGTGAAAAGTTAAGAGACACTTAAAAAAATTGTGAATTAAATCCGCAATAATTCTAAATGTCTTATAACAAATCCAAAAGTATAGCATATTTCGAATGAACTAATAGTCTTCAGTATCCATATATGCCACAATGATGCAATTCAGAATGTCTTGTAATTAATTCTCATTGTTTCCAAAATAATGTGTTAATCCAAAGTAAATGAGCATTTGGTAATTCTAACGAATATTTTGAATAAATAAGAAATTTTTTCGAATTACAACACAACTAGAAAAGACTAGAAAAGAAAGATCGTAAAATAGGAATGCGTTTTTTGTTGATCAAGTCCTTATTTATTCACATTTTCATTTCAGCTAGTCGTGATTCGTTTTCACTGGAACCTTCCATTCAAATTGTAAACTAATACGTTTCTAGAATATTCTTAGCTCCAATATGATATCACATGCTATTTACTTCGTACAATCGTGGGCAAAAGTAAGTCATGGAAACATCCTGCTTACAAATGTCAGTTATCTTAAAGTACCATCTACAATCATGGACCAAAAACGTTAAGCACACAATATAGATATACATAGTACTGCTTCGAATGGTTAGGGCATACAGTGGAATGTAACGTCCTGATGATGGTAGTGCACATATTATGTTTGATCCCTTTAATGTGTTATTTTATATGTCTTACTCTTTTTCTTCTGAATGTCATATGGGAGATTAACATCAACTAAATATTTAACCGTCATTAAATAAAGTTCATCATCATCATCATCATCATCATCATCATCATCTTGTTGTTGTTGATAATGTTACTTTTGTTTTTGTTGTAACAGATTATTTCTACTCTTTTTGATATACATGTACGAACGAATCTGCAAATATTATCTATGACTAGTGAAAAAGGGCTCCCCAGAACAACACGGTTTGTCATCTGTTAAGGATAGCTAGATGTAAATTAAAGTTACCTTTAACAACATTTTTAATGAGCTTCATATGTTCACTTTGTAATGACATCAAAATTGTCATCATTAGCGCAAATGACAGTGACAACAACAACAACAAAAAGACTGCTTAAAGTCATACAAGTCAAGGTTCTTAGACACGACACAATGACTGAAACATGTTAAACTTAGTGTCACCTTGAAAAGGACCCTACTGAGAATTGTGTTTCCATCTATATCCTATGAGTTTTAGATTTCAAATAACTTAACAACATGAAATATAAATGAATTGACCAAATATCAATATGCACAATATAGTCGTAAAACAATGCAAGTGGTTTATTTACATATGTGTGAGTCAATGATACGATCTAATAGACTTGCAATTTTACACCCTCCCGAATCAAGCGTATCTAAAATAATATATTCATAGAAGATTACTTTTAGAGGTCCTTATCCAGATATTTTTTATTATAATCTTCTCAGTACACTGGAAACTTACCTTAATACCGATGTGGTGCCTCAGGGGCCATCATCAAAAAGGATTGGTGCATATGCCAATCATCTCAGCTTACAAAGAATTGTGTGATGTTATACTTCCTTTGTTTGTTCGTTACATTGTATATAAATATCTACTTTGTAGGAAACAAAAAAAGAAAATATGGTAACTAACTTTTGACCACAAAAAATTGGTAATATTAGTATTCCAAGGATGTTACCTATTGAATACTCGAACTGGCTTTGATATCTTGTTCACTTTCACAAGCAGACCAAAAGCTTTGTCCTTAGGTGAACCACAAAGTATGTAAGACTTGTTTTATTTAGTTGTAGGCAGAAATTACAGTCAAGCATGATTCAGCATAAATCTCAAAATTCCAGTCATCTGCGTGTCCTATTGTGCAGTTGTTGGATAAGGATGTGTGGTATTTTACGAAGGAACAAAACAACTGATAGCCATTGAACAATCTCCCAAAACAGAGGACTTAAGGCAATTAAAAAGTTTGGAAGGACTGTTAGTGTTTTCTTATTTTTTTTAAAAAAAAATGGGAAGAAAATTCATTTAGCTGTCCGGGACTCAGAAAATCAAGGTTTGACCCAGCAGCTTGCAGTTATAAATGTCATAGGACTCAGTCTAGATTAAGGCATTAACACAGTGAAGATTTAACGTATTCTTGCAAATCTTTATTGTCACTCGAGTATCGTCAAGTAAAAAAGTTATATAAGGATACAATTTAGAAGTTTTTTTCCGGAACAGGTCTAGGTTCGTGCTAGAATTTCCTAAGTGTCATAATTATAAATATGCCCTTTACTCTATGCTTTCATGTACATGCACCTATTTACTTTAAGATTTCATTATTTAATCAGTCCTATCTATCTCAAATTTAACTCAGTGCCCCACGAATATGAACCAAGGATGACGTTTGACCCAGGGATCCATTGTAACCATGGATGACATTTAACCTAGGGACTCCCCCGTGGCAACCAAAGATAACAATCCTCTTGCAGATATTTACCCTAAGGGAAAGAATTACACAATTTCATGACTTTTCGCACATTGTGTTTAGAAATAGATGTGGTTACGGGAAGATAGCTGGATTTAAGCACGTAGGATATCACCATATCTTCGACGCATTAAGAAGCAACGAAAAAGGACCCCACGGAATAGGTTAAACCACCTGCTTGCATAGAAGGTAAAACGTTGTACAAATTCTACATTTAGCACGAAAATAATTAACATACAGCACGCAGTTTAATGATACAAATTATAACATCATTTTGCCCATCTTAAAGACAAACAGACTGGTTTGAGCCAATAGTTCATGCATTATTCTTTTGATTCACTTCATTTACTTACTTGTAATATAAAGCAAAACGTTGGACTAAATAAAGTTCTAAATGAGAAACCAGATCAATGAAAGACATATGAAATTGTATTTCTTTCAGTGCACAATAAATTACAAGTAATAGTTTATGATAATGACACACTTTTACCTGCCAAGTACTTAAGAACGAGGATTCTATTGAACTCTGTCCGACTTGAGAACAGAACTATGTCACCTCATGCTAATGGGGATTTATGATTGCTGTTAAGGAATGCGACAAGCTACAACGTTAACACGGAACTTTAAATCTGGTGCCAGTACAGGAAAAATGATACATGCATAAAAGTATGTCTCACCATCTTATGCAATTGATACAATAAACTCACTATGTCTGTTATGAACAGAATTAAAGAACGCTTTGCAAAAAAGCAAAGTACCTTTGATTTAAAGCGAAATTTGGTAAAGATTCCAAAACAGCTTCACTGTCACTGAACGTAGCTAGGAGTATATAGAGTAAAACAAAACATTTGGTTTTAAATCACTCGTACTTAATTGACGTTTGCGACTTCTGTTGGTAAGGTTCCTATTCAATGCTCAAGAGTGGAGAAAATGCAAACGACAGTGTTTCATATGAGAAATTATCAACTGTATTTACCTGTGTGCAACACACACACGAACTGAAAATTATCTTGACCCGTATCTACTGTTCTATAATGTTTTAGTAAAATCAAGTTTAATACTAGCGTGATTTGCTTAAGATGCACACAATTTGTTTTAATTCTATTACATACACAGTGTTTTAATTTTCTAGCTATTTGTAGAATTCACGCTTAGTCCCTTAAATTACCGTATTTGATTTTGCATGTAAATATCTATAGTAACAACTTTTTACTGACCTTAATTTTATTGTCTTAATTAACTTCTTGTTAGTTTTATTATGTGTTATAATCAAAAAGTTATAACTATGTTCTTGCAGTACACTTTTTTCCATGTACATGCACCTCTATCCTTAAAACTGAGTCATTGATATGAACTGTATAGCTCTGTCATATGTTTTCCATCTGTATGTAAGGTATATTGCATTTACAATCACTCTGTTCTGCATCGTTGCATGATCGGCAAGAAAATCAACGGTACCGTTTGGTATTCTGTCATTGTAATGTATCACAATTTCCATAAAGACTGTCTCTCTGTGTCTCTCAGAAGATAACACACTGCGTTGCATACTTTTTGTCAATTGGACTCGCTTTACATTATATGAAGGTGTACAATAAAAGATCAAGAATAACTAGCTCAATGAATCTGTCCAGTACAACAAATACAATAACAATCAGCTGTAACATTATCTCTGCTATCATAAACTTAGAGTTAATTCCTAAGCTGATATAATGAAATTAGATAATCTAATTTCAAGCATAAAAATACAGGTGGATGAAATAAATGTACAACAAGAAGAACTTTATAATAACACATTGTATGCAGAAAATGAAATGTGTAATAATTTAAACTGGTCTTTGCTAGGTATAGTGTTCTGAAAACCATAATTCTTGTTGTTTTTCTTCACATTAATAATCAAAATTCCTCACATTAATAATCAAAATATGATTTCTAAGGACGGATATCATCATAAAAGATGAATGAAACCCCAATGATGAAACAATTTATTTAACGAAATTACTTTCATTTATAGTTTTTATGTACAGTTTGTCAATTTAAATTAACACACTGTTTTCAAAGAATATGAAGAAACTGAAATCTAAACACTAGGAATGTAATGTTTTTGCTGATTTGTTCCTCGAGTAAAGCTTATTGTACGAGTGAAATATTAAAAATATTTGAGTTTACAGATCTGTTGTAAATTAACCTTTCTGTCAATGGATACCTGCCACTGTTACCAATAGTATTCAATAAGACCTCGCTTAGGAGTAGAGTAGAGTGCTTCAGTTTTCACACACAAACACTTACAATGGCAGATTACCTCCAGCTCGTAAACTGCAAAGGAATGTATTCAATAGCAATAAACTAGGTTTTCATCCCTGCTCGAAAACTTCAAAATAATGTAATCAACAGCGATAAACTGGGTTATCATCCATGTTGGTATGCACGAAAAGATACTCAAGTTTGTTGTTTATTATTGATCTTTATTAAATAAGCAAATCTATTTGTAGCCCAGTCTGCAATATCGCTTCTATATATATGCATTCCACGATAAAAAGTATAGTTATTTAAACCTAATTATTCCAACTTTACAACTTAACATAAGAATAGAACTGGAGACTGCATTACAAATCCCATGCTTCTCATTGCATATCCACCACCACCCCGTTCTTCCTCTGTTCTTCCCGGACATTGTCCAGACGGTCATAACGTATAATCAGGTTAAATTCTGAAGTGTCTTTCTTCCATGACTGGATATATGAAGTTTGATGAGAAAACACTGATAATTTTTCCGTATTTGAAATTTTCCCTTTTTCCCGGGACTCAAGGATTTCGAGCGAAGGATAGCTACTAATTACAAAGTTCATAAATGGTTTAGCTTCGCAAACCAATTAAAATCCTCAGCTGTATATTTGGTTGCGTCGGTGTTGCTGTTAAAAACCTATCAAGTAAGAAGCCACGAAGCATTATAGTAAATTTGGTACGTGACGGAGAGACAGATGGAGGATATCTTATCAATGACATGTTGTGGTTAAAATGTTTAAGACTGCATGTTAATATCTAACATTATTTACAGGTATGTATCTTGTAAAACACCAGTATAGCACCCCCAAACATTGATTTATTGCGTAACTCTAACATCTTACCCCTTTCAGGTGAGTCAAATCTAATCCACATTTAAATTTACCTGTCTACATTTGTTTGAAGTCTTGACTATACCCGTCTTCCTGGTTTGCAGATCATAATAGTTTTATAATTAATTTGCAGGCAATCAATAATAAAAGTCACGTATTGTTGTATTGTTGGCTAGGCGCAAAATAATATAATGTTTTGATCTAAATATAATTTACTTCTGTATGATTCTGCAGCCAATACCTGAAATAGGCTTTTACAGCTATCTTTGGATTTTACCAATTAACATGTGCAGGGATGTTTCTACTATTTTCAAAATGGGACCCACATCCATGGAGTTGGAGAGGTTTACTTATAAAAAAGGTAAAATCGAGATATCTGAACACTTTGTTTTAAAAAAGTGCACAAAGAAAAAATGCCTGAACATTTAAATAACTCTACAGTCCATGGTCCATACTAGGAGGACGATTCAGGTGAAATAGTCACCTTTGTGTCTGTTCTCTAAATGGGCCAAATGTGATGTGCATTAATTTCATGACCCCGTTATTTTGCCATTCAGTATATTATTAACCAAAGTAAACTCTGACATCTGTATTAAATGTCTCTTCAAGGGGAAAGTGAGGACTTAAAGAAGTGTTTGCTGTTTATTTCGGTGACAAAAAGCCAAATATGATTTTCTGTTTATGCACGTCGGAAAGGAATTATGGCTCAGCGAATGGTTGTAACCAGATCCACAACTTATAAAATTAATCATTCTATCCAATATTTTATCCTACAAAGGTATGAAACAAGAACTATTACTATGGAAACAGTTCTTGAACTAAATTTCAACAATAACTTGTTTTCGAGTTAATGGTCTTACAATACATCAAATATAATGAAGCAAACGCTGGAAATGTCCTAATCATTTTATCGTTTTTGATAGCATTTCATTAGTATATTTAAAGTTAATATTTTGAATCAAGCATGTTTGTATCTGAACACACGTGTCACGGAATGGTATAAATCCCTTTATTTATTAAATACATGTACTCGGGTTTCGTTTTTTGTGTACAACGATACCCGAGGGTGATTTATGTATATTGTACATTATTTTGAAACAGTGAGTTCGGTTCATCCTATGCCGCACGTGTGAAATGCTTTCGATGGGAGAACCGAATACCTCCAGCTCACAGACGATATAGGGTTGCATCGTCTGTGTATAAATGCCTCACCGTAAGATTAAATCTTTACATTACGGAACGTCTTGTCAGTGAGCAGTCTACTTAAAGACTATCTTCAGCTATAGAGGTATGTGAGTTATTTACTAATTTCTTACGTATATTATAAGTTATAACTATTGTACTACCACGTTTATTTTTGTATATTTTCTATGTAGCTTCGGCTTACGTACTATATTGCAAATATTTTTTATTCTTGTTTGTGATTTATGTTGTCAATAGAAAGTTGCATTTTTAAGAAACATTTAGTACCGTAGGATTCTTATCGGACATGGGTAGGTTCACTTCTGAATTATTTATTGCTTTGTAATGTTGTGCCTTTAAAGTAATTTGTATAGCTTACCGTATATGACGTCATTACGTTTTATCGTATATGCCCGTGAGTACATAGTACACGGTGCTAGATTTATTTTCAGCTTATCGGAGTCGACGGGGTACCAGCTGTAGAGCTGACCATAGAAGTTGACCATAGCAGCCGTAGAGCTGAGTGAAAGTGTTTCTGGTCGAGTAGCAGGTGATCGGGCGTTGCTGACCGATTGGTGGGCGCTGATTGCTTGATTGACCAAGGAATTGAATGGTGGTCGGTGACTACTTGAAATGCTGACTGATTGACCAGTGTGACTGGTCACCAAGTGTGCTAGTGACGGAGTGTTGTGTTACTCCATACATGTAACCTTTTAAGCCGTGAGCTAATTTTGGGGTTTGTTATACCCAGTGTTTTGGGACCGTAAAGATATTTTGTATATCTCTCCCTTTGTTTTCATCATTTTACTATTTGAGTAAAGTACCTAATTTTTCACTATTTGAGTGAATACATTTTACTATATGAGTAAAGTACATAATTTTTTACTATTTTGAGTAAAACACATTCTTTTCGTCGTGTGAAATTACTGTGAATCGTTTACCTTTGTCCTTTTACTGTGTAAAGTAATTTATTTGTATTCACATTTTTGTTGCATTATTAAGTTCGTGCGGTTTGTGTTAATTTTGTCCAATATTTGGATCTTATACATGCACGTGTTAATCATAATTCTTTTTTCATTCAAGTTATTCATCAATACACATTGTATTTGTATCACCATCTATAGTGTTCTGTTATAAATCCGAAGTCCAACACGGTTATCTTGTTACAACACGGACATCTCCGAATGTTTGCCAAATTCACACAGTTCTTGCTAGGGCTAGAGAGATGCAGTTAGTTTCTAAATATTAGCTTTCAGCAACGTCTCAGTATAACATAATCGAGCTATCACCCTTTGAGACTGAATGGGATTTAAGAAATAACAAACACGTATGTGAGTGACAATGAAAAAAATGTATTATCCTCTCGCACTAATGATTGTAAAATAAAAAAACAGGACTTTGTAATAAGTACAAGAGTACATAGTATGGACCCAATGGAAAACAATGACGAAGAATAAATAATTATTTGGAATATTCAATAACTCTATGACATTGTCTTGGATAGTCAAACACTACCGTGCCTCTTGTCTCTATAGTCAACCACTATACTGACATTTCTCTTTATAGTCAAGCACTATAATGACATTTCTCTTTTAGTCAAAAACTATGACATTTCTCTTTATAGTCAAACACTATACTGACATTTCTCCTTATAGTCAAGCACTATAGTGACATTTCTTCTTATAGTCAAACACCATAGTGACATTTCTTCTTATAGTCAAACACCATAGTGACATTTCTTCTTATAGTCAAACACCATAGTGACATTTCTCTTTACAGTCAAACACTATAGTGACATTTCTGTTTTCAGTCAAACACTATACTGACATTTCTCATACATATGACCAATGTTAACTTGACATTTCATATGATGCTCTTGACCCGCTTTCCCGACTCGGTCACTTTAACCACCCAGACCTTCCATGCACACACACGTTCGCACTTCTCCTGGCGGTCTTTCATCTCTCCTTACTACAACGGCCTCTAGTTACATCTAGTTCCGCACCCGGTTATCTGCACCTAGTTATCCACACCCAGTTAGTTGAATACGAGAAAACAACCTCCCAAATAATCTGTTTTCTGATTATCATTCAGATTAATAATATCTGAGCGTTTCAAACGAATCAATATCAGCACACCTGAAATATTTCCTTATGAACGACTTTCTGTAATGTGTGAATGACATACCATTAATTAAAGGCAGACCGGTCCGGTGACCTAGTGGTTAGAATGTCTGCGCCGGAAGCGGGAGGTCGTTGGTTCGATCCCCGGCTGAGTCATACCAAAGACTTACAAAAATGGTACTAACAGCTGCCTCGCTTGGCGCTCAGCATTAAGAGGTTAGTGTTAGGACTG
>JAECUM010038192.1:0-29055 GCA_016617855.1 Megalonaias nervosa
GGATTTATACGTATTTAAGAAGTTAATTGTTCTTGGTTAAATATGTGTATCATTGTGTTAGAGAAGTAGTTAACCAGCCATTTCCACAGTAGACATTAATGTTTTAAAAATCAAAATAAATGCAAAATAAATACTAGCTACTAATGGTACATTTCTAACAAATGAAAACTAAGCTTGTAAACCCTTCGTGCTTCATTAGGCGACCTTTAATGGGATATTTTTCACTAAGTTCTAGGAGACGCGTTGTTTTCAGACGGACTCGAAGCAGTGGTTCTGATGTATAATTACCAACGTAATGTTACACGTACGAAAAACAAACATATTCCAGAAGTCTCCGCGTAATTGTTGAACTTGGATTTTTGCAGTGTAGTTCACATTCCACCATATTATATAATTGTTTCCTTTTTCTTCATGCAAGTTTACCTGTCGGCCAACGTGTCTGTCTGACAAGCTGTATAGGTCTCAGTTTATCCCAAATCAATTACTGGCGTTTTGGTATTTCTATATATAGTTAACTCCCTATCCATCTTTCACGACCCACCCTTCAACACACACACACACACACACACACACACACACACACACACACACACACACACACACGCACACACACTTTATTGTTTTAATTATAAGCCCCGCTTTGTTTGACTTAGTAATGTGTACTACCGAAGACAAATGATTAAAAAAATACTAATTGCTAAAATTATTTGTCCTTTTGCAAACATAGCCTAACACTAGTAGTAAATAGAATGAGGCACGCATCCATGTGCAGATGTAATTACAGGGATATAAATAGATCATTGCCAATTATCTGACCTAAATGTTATTTATTGTTATATATTTTTATTCCTTAAGGTCTTTTTTCGCATACGTTCTGTCGCACTGTGCAGGCATGAATAACAGGTCCTCTGTATACAGTAAATATATTTGAGTCCAAGATTCTCAACGTCATTGAAGATTCCTGCCATGGAAAACACTGGCAAATATTTGTTTGGGGTTGTTTTTTTCTTTTTTTGTTTCTCTCTCTCTCTCTCTCTCTCTCTCTCTCTCTCTCTCTCTCTCTCTTGGAACTGGGTATTGTTAGCCAAATAATGACAAGTGTATTCCTCTCTCTCTTGGAACTGGGTATTGTTAGCCAAATAATGACAAGTGTATTCCAAGACAGTCGAAACTAGAATAAATACAGTTAAAGAACCTCTAGTAAATACTATATCCGCAAAGATGTGTACTCTCTATATGAAATGTGAAATGTCCCAGCTAGGTTTACATCTCTAAGTCAAAATACCTGTCATGTGAGACAAACGATTTAGAAAATCATTAAGACAAATACATACGAAATGACCATATTTCATTCACATAATACATTAGAAAATCCATAAATTCCTCTTTCTTTGGTGCAAAGATATTCTGGTAGGGACAAATCTGTACCGTTTTAATTTTAGAAGATTCGAATCTAAATATAATTGTTTTCTCCACTACGAAGCGATTATATTTTTAGTGTTTTCATGGGAGTAGATAGACAAAACAAAGATACGGAGAGATTTAACAGTTACAGAATAAATAGGACAAAATAAATATTAAAACAAAAACAAAAACAAGACAGACAATGTAAGCAAAGTTTAACCATCTAACTAGCTACCATGATATCAATATCAGCTAAGAAACCATGAGAATAACATACATACATTTATAGCTACAGATATACAGACATACATTACAAACATATATACAGCTACCCATACAACTAAGTTATTTTTTCAGCATGATTTCGACTATCATACATCATATCCATACATATCCTTTGATATATATCCAGAGAGACAGACAGACAGACTTAGGTTCTTTCGAGTTAGAAAATCTTTATTAGTTTATTTCCACAGTTAACTCAGAACGTTCGTCGATGAAACTATATCAAAAGATGTTTATCTAGGAGAAGTAAATATAAGATATGATCAAGTAAAGTGTTCCTAAGAATGGCCTACATTTTCTGACCAGAGAAAGAATGGCTATAATATTTTATAAATAATAGATATTTGCGCTACAAAGCATGCCAACCTAAACTTTTATGACTTGAATAAAACCTCATATTGATCAAGTTGGTCTCATTGTGATTGCTTACTATCATTTTTGTCAGCATAAGAATGAGTGGTGTCATAGTAGAGGATTTATATGTTTGTCAACTGACCCAAGTCACACCTTTTTACCACACATGACATTGTGCTCATATCACACGAAACCCTCGATTGCAATCCTTGAAATTTACCAACAGGCACCCATGCAAGGGGATAGTCATGTGCGGTAGATGGCTGTGATCTATATCAATAAGTAAGAAAACTGCTAATAAAGAACTATTTGTGTCTACACATCTTTATCATTCTGACGTGCGTGTATCAAGCGATTGACAATTACAATGAACCTGTAACAAACGGCAAATTAACTTGTATATAAGGCACTACATTTCTGTACCGTAGAAGTGGTTGAAACGCAAATTGTTTAGTGGATGATGCCAGTCTGATCGATGTTTGTGATGTTGTTTTTATGCATACTAGCATAAGCAAATATGAGTTCTGGTATACAACATTATCGCATAAGAAAAGCCATATTCTTAGCACTCTCAAACTTGTTCGAAACAGGCTAAGAGATTACATTTACAATATTAATCAAGTTCAACATACAGAATATTCATTCTTCCATCAAATTTGATAGTTCATGAAATATGTTACTTGTATATATTATATATATATATATATGTCTAAGTACATTTGGTAGCTGAATCGATTATTGATAAAGTTCACGTTTCAATTCTTGAATCCCTACAGTACAGTGGGGTTGGTAGCATGCATAAACACACACAAATATAAGCAGAAAAGCCTCTATTGTGTGACAAGAAAAGATTTCTTAGATGTGGTATATTTTTAAAACTATTTCAGGCACTACTTTTAGGAGCATGATATTTTTTTGTTCGGATTGAGCACAGATGCGTGTACTTGCTTACAATCAAGGCTCCTGAAAATTAAGCTGCCGGATGAATAGAAGCAATAATTTGACTGAACATCGGCCAGCGAAACCGAAAGCCGATTATTTTAATGGTGAGCCTTGTAGGCAGTGTGAATATGAGTCAGGTATAAATACTTTCAAAGAGGCTCTTATTGTCATTCAGCGATATGGTCAGAATAAGAATGAAAACAGCGACGAAGTTAATCAGACCTTATTATAATCCCAATACCAGGATAAAAGCATTAATTTGATCAGAAGTTAGGTAAAAAGAGGGAGAAAAATGCAACTTCACAATAATATCTGGTCTGTGACACGTCATCAAAGCACTATTGGCACAATCGGACAGAGTTGTCATCAAACATAAAGTTCTCTGTTGAATATGGGAAGAGTTGGCCACTAAGGTCTTTAAGTTACAATCTGTGATCCCATACACAAGAAAGAATATGCATATATTGCTGCCACGACGGAAAATCTGGCTGGAGATTTTCGGTGGAGTTGTTACTGGCCTGGTCTGCAGAGGGATGTTAAACAGTATATCGCCGGTTGCTAGAGGAGTGCACGTGAAAAATAACCGTAAGTGTAAAAGAGCCTTATGCCGGTACTTTATTCAGGTTTATGGCATGGAGCGCACATTGCCAGCTGTTGGGACAACCATGGACAGCAAGAATGATTGGGAAGTCAAGTATCCAGGGCAGCTCCAGGACCAGATGAGAAACAGAGTAGATTTAGCAGCCATGTATCATGCGCCAACAGAGACTGAAAGAGGTTTGTCTACGGAAGAATTTACCGAGAACCGACGCAGCCAGCACAGCCAGCAACTCCAGAGATGTCACGTATGGAGCTGCCAAAATTGTAAATATTCGTTTCTGCACACCCCCCTTACCGGTCACAGTTTTCCCATGCCTTCATGCATTCCTACATATGTATATTTTCATTTTGTATCTGGCACGTTCAAGACATTTAAATGTAGATCTTGTACGTACCATTTCGATTCGCTATATCTGTACTTTTTAAGTACATTCCTTCAAGGTGTATACCCTTTCATGAGCTAGTACATGTCTAGTTTGTCTTTTTATGGGGTAGGGGATGGATGTTTAAGCTACCTAATAATAAAGTTGAGGTTCCCATCTCTAACACGTTAGTTGCTGATAGTGTGCTTGTGAGTATCAACACCAAACGATCCATAAATAGTTACTATAGCAACATCAATAAATAGTTACTAAAGCAAATGACAAATTGTGGCAAAGTTAATAAATTACTATGTTTTTATTGTTCACTATTAACGGTCCTCGACATAAACAATGGTCGAAATGACGTTATGACGACTGGTTTACTACTGGTTGTTTCACACTTATATACTGCACACCATCTCCATTTTGAGTTTAAGTATTTGATATGCGATGCAATAGACGTAACAACGCTAATAAATCACATATAATATCTTCATGTTTCTCGTTTGCAAGTCCTTAATAAAGACAACGTGCCAAATAAACAGACGATGATATGGCGGCAGTTTTTATAATCATGATTTGCTTTTTGTTGTAGGTATCATCCTCATCTTTATCTCAAATACATATTGCCAATAATCAGTTGAAATCTAGTTTACCAATCTTCATAGATTACTCGTTTATCTAGATTTTGCATATTAAATCTTAATTTTTTTTTTCATCTATCCATTGTCACATATCGATCTTTCCGACTGAATGTATTTATATCTTTCGAAACATTATATTGTTGGTTAATTCAGACATAACATTGTATATGCTTTCAGTTTAATTGTTTGCTTATTTATTAGCTTATACACAAGAATTTTAAAACTAACGTTAACACTTATATAAGAAGATATATTAGGAGAAAAATAGAACAGTAGATTGTGAGATAGATGGGCTTCCAGGAAATGTTTATTCTGCAGCTGACTACGTATGAATTAATAGCCAACCTACTCTGTAAAAAAGGAAAGGAGAACTAAATAACTAGTCAATAACTGACTAAGAAATTAATTTACAGAAATAACGAGGCAGATGATCCAATTAAAATTTTATGACAATTTTTATGTTTACATGAGATATCCATTGCTGAAAGTGTTTATAGGAATTAAACATTTTTTCTCTTAGTTCGTCCTCAGAAGTCTGAGAAGTTCTACTTGTGTTTGTTTTATGGGGTGTTTTGTTTTGGTTTGGGGGTTTTTTTTGTTGTCTTTTTCGTTTTAATTTTGGCGGGGGTTAATAGAACACACGTAAATCAGAATAAACTTAAAATGTTGCAACGGGTATCCTATCAGGAAAAGAAAAACAGCAAATGTGAAAGAATAAATTGAACTTTTATACGACAAAATTTATTGTATTGCCCTTAGTGGGTATTTCTTTCTTTATTTCTCACAATAATGTCATTATTATATTTATTATTATTATTATTATTATTATTATTATTATTATTATTATTATTAACTGTTTTAAGTTATGTGGCAGTTATTATTCAAAGGAGGTAACAGGAAGTCTAATATGCGGAATAATTCTAAACTTCTCACAAGAAGAAGCGTAGAAATCTATATAATTTTACCATTTTGAAGTACATATTCGAAATCCTGTTGCTTGTGATATCTACATATATTTTTAAGAATATAAGGTAGGTTAATTTTTTATTCCTATGTGCGATTATCCAAACTAGATTATACTCAACATGAATGTCTTTATGTAAGTAAACTTTTCTACCTCTAGCCTTTGTTAACTCAATTTATCTCCCCCTCCACACTATTGTTTTTGCTAGCATTCTCTGTATCTTCCTTCCAATTCAACTATCCTAATATACCTCTCTCTCTCTCTCTCTCTCTCTCTCTCTCTCTCTCTCTCTCTCTCTCTCTCTCTCTCATGATGGTATTGTCCATGATACGTACGATAAAGGCATTATAGAAATACTGAAAGTATGTTCCTTCAACGTTTTAATTGGAATTATCAAAAAAATAATAACAAACGCTTGACATGGAAATCCGCATTTATATCTGGACAATTATTAATTATTAATCGCATCTGAATTATAATGTGATTCGTTTAGTCTTGCAAACACAAATGATTCACACAACCTCTAAGCAGTGGTTCTGAGATACCATTATGAAGTAGTCCTATACGTATGAGACTAAACATATGCTTGAAGTCTTATTTTGATTCTTTTTTTTGGGCGGGGGGGGGTGTTCGCATTCCACCCTATTTATTTAATTGTTTCCATTTTTGTATCAGGCATGTTTGCCTGTTTTCCCAATTATCTGAAACTTGATATGTCTAAATAAAAATTTATGCCACATCAATCATTGGCATGTGGTATGTTCATATTCAGTTAACTTCTCCCCACCTCCAAGCCACACTCTCATCACACACACACACACACACACACACACACACACACACCCCTTTATGTTTACAATATGAACCCCTGCTCTGATTGAATTAGTAATGTACACAACCAAAGACTAATGATTAAGAAAAATTATTAATTGCTATTAACTATTTGTCCGTTTGAAAACAGTCTATCATCAGTAGTATACAGAATGAAGTAAGCATCAAGGTCTAAGTATAACTGCAGAGGTTTAAATAGATCATTTGCATCCGTCTGACTTTCACGTTATTGGCTGTTATATTTTCATTCCTTACATCTCTAATCACTTACGCTCTGTTGCACTGTACAGGCATCAAAACAGGTATACGGTGTACGGTAAATATGCTTCTTCTCTCTCTCTCTCTCTCTCTCTCTCTCTCTCTCTCTCTCTCTCTCTCTCTCTCTCTCTCTCTCTCTCTCTAAATGTGGAAAAGACCCGCACATGGCACCGATGGAGACTTTGTTCACCATCTAGTCGATTGCTGCAACCTAAACGAACTGTTAAAAGATTTTTTATAGCTTTTGCTTCGCACTTTTATTATCTACAAGTCACTATACTGTGCTAGGAAATTTTGTTTATGTTAATGACTTCAATTTCCATTGCATTGCTTTAACTTTATACAATTCTGGCAGAATTTTGTATGCATATTAGCATAATCAAACATAATTTCTGGTATACAGGATTAAAGAAAGATTCTGTTCGCACCTCTGTCAGACTTGCACGTAATTGATTACTAAGAGATTACATATGCCGCATTTTTCACGTTCAGGATACAGTATATTCTTTTCTTCAATCAAATTTGATAATTCATGAAATTTGATATTTGTATACGAATTTATATGTCTAAGTACATTTGGTAGCTGAATCAGTTATTGGTGAAGTTTCAATTTCAAATCGGGAACCTCTAGTATGCATATATATTTATAGATTTGTGTTACTGTCCTGTTTTATTGACTATTAGATCGAATTTAAAGGTATGTGTCATCACCTTTAATGCTTTTGCGGTCGACACTGCAGTATACATGTTGTACGTCGGATGCAGATTATATGTGCTGTACGTATTATGCAGATTATATGTGTTGTACTGATCATGCTTTACCACCTCCTGAAGAAACAATTCTACTAATTTCTGTGGAAGATCCATTATACTCATGATTGTATATTTAACATATGAATCAGAAAAAGAAATTAACATCTCTTCTTTTCTCGAAATCGGCCGTATCGATCTCTGGGAGATAATCATCTTTATTATTATGTATTCTCTGCTGAACGTACTCATACACGATTATTCTCCAATAATAACAGCTCCTGCAAAGTACTCCTATATCTACTTTATCTGTAGTTGTAATAGGTTCTGTGTAATAATTTTTAAACTGAGGCCTCTTTAGTAAGGATATTCGTTTAAAAGTTATCCGTAGTGAGATACATCGCGTCCGTTAATTCCTGATTTCCCTTGATTGCTTCCAACTGCTCGTTAATCGCAATTCTTCTTCGATATATCTGTCCAAATCTCATCTCTAACAATCAAGCGCCTACAATTTTTGAGTTATTGTTGTTTTAATCTCTCTTCACCATATGAGCAATACTTGAAGAAGACTCCTCAATATCAAAGGGCAAGACAGGATTCCGGATACTGAGTAGTTCTTTACCCAAGCAATCCTGCCCAATACATACACCATCCTGATGCAGTCACAGTTGCGATGAGGATGCCATGTAGTCGCATGACAGAACCGGCTTCAAAAAAAAAACTTTTTTTACAGCGAGCTTGAACAAGGAAAACACAAAACAAGGAGGCCAGAGAAAACATTATATGGACACCATGAAGACGTCATTGAAGACCTTTGCCATTAGCCTTGACACGAGGTAAATGTGCAGCATCTTGCAAGGCCAACAGGACTGCCGCAACAGAATAACAGAGAGCAGGCCAGGAAATCCCGAGCTAGTACATACATACAAATATATATACTATATACATATGTCTACACTCCTTTATGATTGTGAAGTGAATCGAGTGCAGGTTACCAGGTGATTGACAAATACAATCATGTACTAACAAACAGCTGATTAACTTGCAAAAACATTTCGGTATCGTGGAAGTGGTAGAAACGCGAATTATGTGGTGGACAATCCCAGGTCGATCGATGTTCGTCACATAATGGCCAATGATAAATTGAACTACCAAGACTGAGTCTGCGTTGTGGTGTTGGTAAGAAAGCTCTGAGTCAAGTATATAATGTATTTGTAACGAGGTAACGTATATAAAACAAAAAGATGCAAATGTATCTTTATAAACAGGTATGACACATGTGACCGTCCAGGTGTTGGCCATAACTGTCCAGGTCATGCTCGTAACATCTTCTGGGTTTAGGTCATGCAGGTGCTATAGATGTGAAATTTGAAGACGCGCACATGGCACCGATGGAGACTTTGTTCACCATGTAGTTGATTGTTGCACCCTGAACGCACTGTTAAAAGATTTTATAGCTGTTTTTTGCTTCTCACTCTTTTCAATTTTCAAGTGACTATAATGCAATAGGAAATCTTTTTATGTAAATGACTTCTATTTCCATTGTATTGCTTTAACTTTATATAATTCGGCAGAACTGTCTATGCATATTAGCATAAGCAAATATAATTTATGGTATCCAACATTAAAGAAAGGCCTTGTTCTGTCCTCTGTCATACTTGTGCGTAACTTATTACAAAGAGATTACTTATTCATCAGTAATCAGGTTCAAGATACAGTATATTCTTTTCGTCTATCAAATTTGATAGCTCAAAAAATCTAATATTTACAGGCCTAAATACATTTGTAGCTGAATCAATTATCGATCAAGTTCCCGTTTAAAATAGGGAACCCCTACTATGCATCGGGGTGGGTAGCGTGTGGTGGGTACACACACACGCACACACACACACACACACACACACACACACACACACACACACACACACACACACACACACACACACACACACACACACACACACACACACACACACTCACACACACAAATATATACATATTTCGAACGAACCTTAGACCCATGAGAAGCTCCTGGCAAGCCTTCTCACATACCCACGCTATCCAAGCCTAAGACTCGAATTTATGATGACAGAGGTGATATGTCAGTAGTATATGGGGCGATTCACGGACAATGGGAAAATGCATTACAGACACCCCTGGGCCTGTTTACGGACACAATTTATACGGACAAAATCAAAACCCTGGGCCTGTTTACGGACAATGGGAATTTTGTATAGGGACAATAGGAATGGAACAGGTGGGGTGACCTCATGGTACTGGACACTTGCAACATTGTGGCAAGTGGCTGATCTGAATACGAGCGGCTACCACTCTAGGTAGGAACAAATACAATAGAGAGACAGAGACATATACAACACATAGATAACACATATAGGCAAGAAAGAAGAGATATCATTTCGAGGCATATGAAAGTAGCCCTGAAAAGGACCTTTGGGTTTCTTCTTCTTCTAATTTCTTCTTTCCTCCACCAACTTCTTATCTTTTGTCCTACACTTTTTGTCTTTTTTCATTCTTTTCCTCCTTTTTTCCTTCTCCTCCTCCTCTTTCTTTTTCTTCTTCTTTTCATTTCCATCTTCTTCTTCAATTTGTCTCATTCCATTCTCTCATCCTCTGTCTTCTATATCTTCCTTTCTTCCTTTTCTATTCTTATCATCTCATTTAAGATGTCCTTTCCTTTCTTTAAATTTTTAATCTCCATACTTAGTCTGTGGGGACTATAACCCCAAAATGCATTCTCACTAGCATTTCCTCCACCATGCCTAGTGTGTCTACCACCTCCTGCAATCTCAGCATCCTCTCCATGTGACTTGCCATTTTTTTATATTCAGCGTTGAATAGCGCGAATGAAGAGCGCTATGATTTATATACTTCAAGCAAGGACGTGAAGGAAAATATCCCTTACACTGACCTCACACCATATATATTATCCACAAAAACGGACGGGAAAGCATAAAATACACCATACCTACTATCCACACAAACGGACGGGAACGCATAAAATACACCATACCTACTATCCACACAAATGAACGTGAATGCATAAAACAAACCATATTTACTATCCACAAAAGCGGACGTGAATGCATAAAATACACACACACTATACTATCAACACAAACGGGAAGAGAAGAAAAACACACCATACCTACTATCCACACAAACGAACCGGAATGCATTAAACACACACACTCTACTATCCACACAAACGGGAAGAGAAGAAAAACACATCATATATACTATCCACACAAAGGCACGCGAATGCATAAAACACACTATACTATGCACACAAACGGACGGGAACGCACAAAACACACCATATTTACTATCCACACAAACGGACGCGAATGCATAAAACACACCATATTAACTATCCACACAAACGGACGCGAATGCATACAATGCGCACACACTATACTATCCACACAGACGGGAAGAGAAGAAAAAACACACCATACCTACAATCCACACAAACGGACGCGAACTCATAAAACACACACACTATGCTATCCACACAAATGGGAAGAGAGAAAAAACATACCATATCTACTATCCACACAAACGTACGCGAACGCAAAACACACACATACACACACAACAATAAAGGAGTGAGTGTTTATAGTCACACTACTCCACGTTCTCACAAATTGGCAACTTGAAATAGCCTCTGTTTTCTAGAGATCTGGTTTGCGCTGAGAAGGGCTGTTTTTCGAACTTCAGATGCACCTGGTTAATGCTGGCACCTCCCAGTTCTGGCACCACAGACACATCTCCTACTCCAATCATTGACCCAATTCACATTTGTTGTTAGTAAAGCAGAGGGTGGTTGGTTGGCTTTATTCTCCCAGTCTTCATTTTGAGGGATGGTGAAGACTTCTTCCCTCTGTCTTTTACGCCACACCCGACGATGATAATGATGAGGTCTCTGCGGCTCCCACTCTTGCCGCTGTCTCTCCAATTCCACCATTTCCTCCTCCTCCCATTTTTCTGTCTGGAGGACAGCGGCTCTTGGTCCTGGTGGCTGAGATTGTGACTGACGTTGTTGTTGGCTGTAGCTGTGGCTGTGGTTGAGGTGGCAGTATTGCTGGATGCTGTAGCTGAACTCGTACCGGCTGTGGAGGCGTCCTCACCTCAGGCTTGACCTCGCACACAGGTCTTAATATGAAGTGAGGCAGGATCCCTCGCTTCTTTTCCTTCTCCTCTTCTTTCTTTTTCTTCTCTTCCTCTTCCTCTACCCTGGCTTCTTCTGCAACGGCCTCCATGGCCAGCTCGTCCAGGAGGAGTCTGGCATACCCCAGGTGCATTTGAAGTTCTAAACGTTTGGCGATTCTCCTACTCATATTCAATGTTGACGAGTCAACATGGGTAGCCAGACTGACGAGCGCTCCGCTTCATATCCGTGGAGCACGGACGTGAAGGTAAACATTCCCTGACACCAAAATCTACCATCACATCAAACGCGCGGACCTAAAAGAAACACTCACGTTGACTTTTTTACTTACAAACACAGACATAACAATTCGACAAGACAGAGAAACAAAGTGTGAATTTTTATTGACAATAGAAACGAAGTGCTTATAGGCACACTTCTATTTTTTAAAACATAAACACACACATTTTTTGTCAATTGAATTAGTATGTCTTTTCGAGAGTATTGGGGGTAGCCCTGAAAAGGGCTGTTTTTGTTGACGGGGACTGATGGCAATCATTTTACTGTCTAAGTTTGCGTCCCCATCTGGCGGCAGGATTTCCTACACGATACGGCCTGCTTCTGCGGAAAGAGAAGGAGATTGGTGTCCACACGGCAGTCAACAAAACCTCTGTCTGGTTCCTGCTGCTGCTGTTCCTGCTGCTGTTGTTGCTATTCTCTCTGTTTCTGAAGTCTGTAATTCTTGGTCCATTCTTCTTGTTCTTTCTTGATTTCCTCTCTGAAGATCTCTTTAAGCAGGTCTTGGGCTATTGTTAACATTCTGACATTCTCTACCTCTTCAGGCTTTGGTGTCAGGTTTAGCCTGACACGATGTAAATTCACGTAAACTTCGTTCAGCTTGGCTAGTCTGGAAGGCATGTTGATAGGTAGACGAGTCAACCATGGATGGCCAGTCTGGAGACCGCATCGCTTTATATAGTTCAAACGCGGACGCGATAGAACACATCCCTACTAGGGTTTTAGTTGAGTCGAGACGTTATGATAGCTAATGTCATGGTGAAGGGTAGAGAGAAGTCAAAGAGCATATATTCAGTCTTTTTTTGGAAACAAACGACAGACACATTTTTTTCAAAGCACAAATTTTTTTAATCAACAAACAATTAACCACTAACAATTAACAATAACATCAAACAAACTTTTTTAGACAAGGTTGACAACGTTGTGAAATCATGTGAGATTTCCACTGATGGAAGTCATGAGGCCATTGATGTACATTACATTACCTAACTAAAGACAAAAGTTAGCCATAATGGTCACAAAACCATCGATTTACTTTCTCATCGTTTCAAGATGAGTTACGATCAAAATAAAGTCACTAAATGATCTAAAGGATATCCAAGACTGCGTTGATGAAGAAAATACAAACAATATTGTCCACACACAATGGAATCTGTGCCTTGTAATTTCACATTATTGAATCGTGTCGTCTGGGCATTTCTTCTCATAATGTCGTCTTCCAAAGGGGGTAATCCATACGAATCAAAATACTCCACACAATCCTCGTTAGGGAAGTAGACGGCGACCCAGTGAATTCCTGGGAGATGACTGTCGTCTGTGTTGATGACGTAAGCACGATGGTCTTGAGGTTTGCGATGAGGAAGTTCATCTTTTGCGCATACGACAGGATTCCAAGAAGCAGTGTACGAACTGTTGTTCAAAAGGTAATAAAGTTCCCAGGTATCCATTTTTTTGTTTTGTTGTTTTGTATTTTTTCACAGGTAATGATAAGTCGTCAATTCAATTCTGACTCTTTGTTTGAAAATCTCTGTCAAGTAACTTTTTCTTCGCTTCGTCTCTGTCCTCTGGGCTAAGAGAGATTCGATGTGATAGATCTCTAGAGTAGTCGATAGCGGGCAGAAATGATCACGCAAGCCTTGATACCACTCATGCAACACTGCTTCTTCCGAGATGAAACTCCAAGCATCGTCCAGATACTCGTCCAATTTTTCTTCTTGGCTCATCATCAGACATTTATCGTGTTGAATTTAACTGGGATGATCGGTTTGACATCTATAGCAACCTTTCTTGGTCAATTCCGTAATTTTATCCGACAGGTGTTTGGCAAAACAAGACACTAAATGTTGTTTTTGTTCTGGCCATCTGCACGTGACCACTATGTCCTCTTCGTCTTTGTCTTGGGGTTCTGCTTTCACGGTATCCTCCCATTCCATTTCCAAAGATTCTCTACCGTTCAAAGAGGGGTAAGAGTCTTCCATAGTTTCTATTAGTCTAGAATGACTTCTCTCAAACTCTTAATTTCTATGGTATTATCGAATTCGGCATACAAGATGACGTTCACCGTCTCGGCGAGTGCTTCTACAAACTAAAGTTCCTCACGCAGTTCACCGAATTTTATAGGGTGGAAATGTCCCTCGTCGCTGCCTTGGTCTGGAGTGAAATCAAAGGCCCGCAAAGTGTAATCTCCTACATAATCTTCGTACGAAATGCCGTGACTGGTGTTGGTTCCTAGTTGCCCGGTAGCTTCGTACAGGGACAAGTACAATTTCAAGTAATTCTTCTGGGCAAAGTTAGGTTCGAAGAGTCTGGTACACAAGGTCTTGCCATCGCGACTGACTTCGATCTTGGACACTCTGTAGTGCTTAAACTGGAAAGGATTTTGATCGTGGGTTCCGTTGAGGGCTGCATTACTGACGATGCCAACGATTAAACTTCAGTAACTGTCCTTGGAACAGATGATATTCGATCTCGGATCGGAGTCCAGCAGCAATGGTGAACGTTTTCACTTCTACGCGTCGTATCGGATACTTGGTGTTCGTTCTCCTCAATGTGTGACTGATGTCGTTTCCCGCTTTAGGTAACACTTCTACGCGGCGCACGTAAAGTCTGGCTTCTTGGATGATGGTTTTGTACTCGTTGGCATGAGCCATCAAATGGAAAGAGACACTGCTGAGATTGAGTCTCAGGTGAATATCTACTCCTTTGAGCAAATACTTGTCTTGCAACAACATTTCCAAATGCAAACGATCCATCAGTTCTAAACTACGGCCTTGCAGGATTTTCTTTCGACGGTCGTTAAAGCCCACATTGTGAGGATTGTCATCTGCTATCAGGGCTGTGTCGTTAAACGTGTCCTCACCTGCGGTGTCAGGTTTCCATACCACGCAAGCATCCAGATGAGTGTTCTTGGCCTCTTTTCCGTACGTCAAGAGATTTTCCAGGTACGCTCGGGAAGAGTAAGTATTCATGCTACTGCTGACCAGTTTGTTATTCAAGTACAAATCCACTTCGCTGAACAAGGAATGCAATTGTTGTCGGGAGCTAGTCTAGCATCGGCTCCCGGATTGGTGTTGTCCGTTTAGATAACTTTGAGTTTTAGATACAAGTAACTGCTAATCAGATCGATGTAATCTTCGGGTTGTCCTTTGATTTCAAACTCCATGGGAGCTGAATCCGTCAAAGAGGAGACGGGATAAAATTCGACTCATTGGGATTCTTGCATCGTCATCATGGTGGGTGGTATTGCAAACAGATCCAATTCTGACTTAGACCAGGCGCAAAACTCTCGGTGCATCATTTTCTTTCTTTCCTCTGTGATCTTTTAATGATCAAAAACGTCTAATTCTAGGACGGTTTTTCTTTTCTTAGTCTTTCTAGCTCTAGGGGTGAGAAGTCCTCTGAAGGGGTGTTTTCGTCGTCGTTTTCTGCCTTTTCCTTGCTGTGGCGTTAGGGAAGCAGGAATGCCTGACTTGGCAGCGCCCAGGGCATTTATAGGAGTTTCTCGTCGGCCCAAAATGTGTTTGCCTGTTTGAAGCAAGACATTTTTGCCTGCTCTCAAGAAAGCTTCTTTGGGGTTTTGTTTGTCAGTGATGACATTTTGGAGAAATTCTTTACCTTCCGTTAACGAGGCATCTTTCAAAGCGAGCAATTCCCGCGTCATCATCGGTTTCAAAACGGGAGACACCAAGCGAAAGGCTGATTTTAGCATATCTCCTAAACCATGTCCTTGCTGTCGAGCGACTCCTTGGTACACAGTATACATGACTGCCAAGGCGTTAGAGTAATCGTTTAAGAAAATGGAGTTTCACTGTAACTTTCCCTTTGGTGAATGGAATATTTTGTCCCAGATCTCCTTTTATAGTAATGTTGACAGTGTCGAAATACGACTTACTGACGGGCAAATAGTGAGGATGTACAAATTCGGGGTGAACATGATAGGTGTTTCCACCTTCCTCGTCAGCGGTCGTGGCAGAATCCGATTTGAAAGGAATGACACGCAGTAACGGTACGGAGGTGTGTCCCACCACGTTGTACTCCGCCACATCGGAGTACACAAAAATCAAATTCAGTCCTTGGTTCATTTCTACAGGGAATCTAAATAGTTCGCAAAATCCGAGTTACTGGTTACGGCTGGTATTTCGTTTCTAATCTTGATCAACTTGGGGTCTACACCCAAAATGTCATACAATTCAGGACAAAATGTAATGGCCAATACTTTCTCCGCTGAAAATTTGATTAGTACGCGACGCCACTGATTATCGGCTCGTCGTATCATTTCAATGGAAGGGATCACACGTCGTGGAGGGGTTCGCAACGTACTCAATCGGGACAGTTCTTGCTTGGACAAATCCAGTAAACTCTTTAACACACCCGATCTTTCTTGGACTTTGAGAAATCTGACTTGTTGACTTTTGTCAATTTCCTCTTGTGAATTTCTCGACATAAACGTGTCTGAGTCACCCATTGAGATTTTGCTCTGGCAAGTCTCTACCAAATGTCCTTGTAGATCTTCTCTTGCAATTCGTTTGGTAATGTTTGAATATTATTTTTCAAATGGGGTTTAAATACTTGTCTAGGTGTTGTCTAACATTTGACTCCAAGCCAAACTGGTTTCTTAAACGACATGGTATGCCACTTCAATTACGAGGTCCCACTAAAGGTAGGTAGTGACAATCCGGAGACCATCGAGCATGTTCCAGGTAAGCGGAATCTTTCTGTTCCCACTCGTGAAGTGACACATCGCAACTGAAGCACTTGACTTTATCCCCTTTGCCCAAGTAGATAAATCCGGCTCTAGCTAATTCTCCGGGGGTAGGTCCTCCCAGATATTTTGGCAGTATTCAGGCAATCTCACAGTGAACAAATATTCGTCTTTCACAGGTTCATTTCGATGAGGGTACGGTGAAATCCGCAGGAGTTTGCTCAGTTTTGGATGACATCCGTAGGGTGGTAGCAGCACGGTTTCATAACGATGACATCCACCATGAAAACCAGTAAAGTGAAAAGGTGAACGATGACGAGTGGCATCGCTTTCGCATCCGTCAGGTTTGACACGCACAGCATCACTTTCCATGGTAGGTATAGCAAAGTTCCTATGATGTGGTACCGAACCACTTAGGTCACAGCGTACGGCATTCCTGCCATCGCATGGCACAGCATCGTACTCGAGTTTCTTGTTGGACTTGAATCTTTCTCGCTTGGTGTTGGCAGTTACAATGAACCATCGGTCTTAGACGTTGGCCCTTTTCATACTCTTCCTAATGAAGTCTTGAGTTTGTACATCGTTCGTTTTTTATGCCTAGTTTTGGAAGTCTTCCTTTTTTTTCTTGGACATCGTTACTACCTTCTCTAACTTACCGTCATGGCTGAACCGTAGTGCGATGGGTGGAAAGACCATAGAAAAGTAAGAACAATGCTGAGATCATTGAGTATGTTCCATAATAGCTGAATCTTTATAGATACATCGATCCATACGCAGCCTCAACCCACAACTGAAACACTGTACTTCGTATCCCAATCCAGTCTCAGGTCCCAAGAAGACAAATCCTGTTCTAGCTAAAACATTCGCAGTAGGTAATCCTTCCCTATCCGTGGGCCATTTTTTAAACGTTTCCAATCGACTGGCACAATTATAATAGTCAGGGAAGAAGACAGGAAAATGGTATGCTTTGAGCTTGGAGTTCTCTGAGGGTCTCTCACTCGATACTTGCTGTGTCAAAGTCATCCTTCTTGTTGGTGACTATCGTCTTGGAACCATCTTTTATACCAGCGTGACCGTACGGTAAAGTGAAGTGGTTGGGAAGCCGTACTCGCTTCTGGGACATGATTTGATAGACTTTTTCAAAGGGCCAGCTGACGATTTGGTGTGTGGGTAAACGCACAGTCTTGTGCTGTTCGTGGGTGGTCACTTTAAAATTTCCATCCTGTCCAGACTGCAAGGCTTTTTCCAAGACGCCAAAGTTCTCCAATCGACTGGTGCGATAATTGCGAGTCAATCCTTTCACTTTACACACCGTGTGCACTTCTCCTTGTGGGTCTTGGTATTCGTAGCCGTAATTTTTGGGACCGCCACTTGCAAAACTTAAAATCTTGTCGTTGGGATGCTTGTCTGTCCAGGCTCCTAAACGGTCTCCTTCGATTTTAGGGTGCTATTGAACCAGACGATCGATGTAGATCCAACTGTCCGTGTCAAAATACAACACACGATCTCCTAACAGTTCTAAAGCATCGTATAGTTTTAAGCGACCATGGGCTGTCACGTAAGCTGCAATGATGATATTTAAAATTCGTCGGCTTCTACAAAGTCCAGTTCTTCTTCGTAATTGATTAAGATCAAGTCCTCAAGAACGACGTTCACGTGTTTCATGTATTTGGTTTTGTCGTGAATCATCTGGAAATAGCGGGAATGTTCTGTCAAATACTCCGTCTTGGGTAAACACGGTCGTTGTGCCATTTTGCCGCACAAGCAATTTAATATTACTGTGGCAAACGATCGCCTTCCTTCGTTTTTCTCGACGTGGTCTAAAGTGATGCCTTCCTGCTCCCAGTATTTCTCTTTGAATTTACTTTGGCCTTCAGGAGTGTGGCATCAGGAAGGATAGCCGCTGGCTTCTTCTTTCAGTTTTAAAAAGGTATTCACGTAGTCTGCGAAAATGCCTTTTTGAGTCTCGTCGCCCTTGTGGTATCTTTCTTTCTTGGGAAAGTGGTAAATTTCTTACACTTCTAACAGTTGGTATCCCAGGTCCAGAGCTTTGAACAATTCCACGCCGACCCACGTTCCCGTCAAAGCGCGTTCTACCTGGGTGTTCTGACAAGGTTGGTCTTGTTTGCACGTTTCGGCAAAAGTAAGACACAAGGGAAACATCAGTTTTCCTTGGCAATGGTGAAGTAAAACGGGATGGTGCAAGTTCGTGGGAGGCAAGACTTTGCACTTGATCAATCCTTCGTATTGTCGAATCTTGTCCACGTTGATGCATTCCGTAAGCAATTGCGGGTGCCCTGCGGGAAGGTGACAATATTTGAACACATATGGATACAGCGAACATACGTCCAAGTATTTGATTTCTTCTTCTTTCTCCTCGTTGGCTTGGTACAGCAAACAGGTGGCATTCGTCCGTCCTCCGCACAAACTGTCCCGTGGGTTCAGAGGGTCCACCAGCTTGTAACTTTCTACGATGCGCTTAAACTCGGGATCGATTTTCAAACGGTGATTGTACTCATGTTCCCACATTTCCGCCACTTGGTATCCTTGCTCTTCTAACTTCAAGCGCCGCTGACAATTGGCCTGGTACAAGTCTTCCATGGTCCGTTGTAAAAACTGATTTCTAATGTCACGTTGAGGGTAACAGATGGGACATAAGCACCCGTTAAACTCGTACACGATCTGGGGGTTTTCTAAGTCCCAGCCATCCACCGAATACCTTCCGAAGGGCTTTTTTGCCTCCTCCGTTGCGAGCGTGTTGGATCCATTTGTCTTCCTTGTCGCACAAGTAATGTAGCCAGCGTAGGGCTTTGACCGAGTATTGACGTTTGACAAAGTTCGTCGTTTGAGTACTTATGACAGCTAGGGTGTTTTCGGGCATGAATCTTTGGCGGTACTCTAAGGAACACGCTTTGGCAATGGTGCAAGCTTCTTTCAAAGGATCGATCCCTCCGTGTTCCATGAACAATTCTCGAACTTTTCCACAGCAACGCCGTAAAATGTCCACGTTGGAACGACAATACTTTAACATTTCTTCCTGAAAGTCGAAAGGGTCCAAGGCATGAGTGTGGTACCAAGCGTAGAAAGCTTCTCGTTGTTCGGTACCCATGTTGTCGGGGTTGTAGTAGTGAGCCTCAGGTAAATGGGATAGAACGGCGTGTTGATTGGCTTCGGTATTGAAAAAGTGCGGAAAATAGCCTTTGGCCATTTCTGTCATTCCAAACGTTTTAGGCATGCGACTCAAAGGCATGGTCAAGTAACTCATCGAATCTTTAAACTACACTTGGCCCACTTGCATGGAAATGATTTTGGCTCCGTTCAAAGTCGCTTTAGGACGTTCGGTACTTTGTTCCGTATAGTATCTGAGTAGAAACTGTCCATCGTATCCCGAGAAATTGTGAGCCATCACCGTGGCATAGCGATGACAATCTCCGTAACGTTCGATGTCTTCTTGGCTCCACGTATCTTCGATAGGGTGTAAGATCCATTGGGCGAAATCGGCCAATATGTTCGGTCCCCGAAAGATTTTTTCACGTCCTCCGGGAATCTTGCTGCAGTGAGGGCAGGTAGTAAAGATAGACTCTTGGATGCACTTCTTGCACGCAAGGTGAGCCACGCAGAAATTAAGAATGTGAATGCCAGTCTCCTGCATGCATTCGAAATCGAAGATGATGAAATTGCCTTTCTTCTGCTCATCTTCTTCTTCTTCATGTTTGGGGTGGTATTTTTTAATGTAGCATTTGTGTTCTAAGTCCACGATTTGGCGACAAATGTGACATTGCTTCTTTCCTGAACATACGTGCGCCTTGGCACAATTGGTACGTATGCCTTGTCCACAAGTTGGGCACAATCTCAAGAGTTGACAAGCACATTTCTGATGTGAACCTTGCGTCTTTAGATGTTGTTTGTAACAGGCAGGGCTGACAAACTTGCGCTGACAAGCTGAGCAATGCACTCGTTCTTGTCCTTTGTCCAGACAGGGGTTAGAGGCCAAACATCCTGAACATTTCGATCCACAATGTTTGTGTTGCTCTCGATTGTTATAGCCATAGTCACATTTCTCACAGTAATAACTGCATCACAGGAATCCAGTGATACTGGTAATGGCATGGAAATGTTCATCGTGATGATAGACGTAAATGTATTTTCCGTCTTTGAAATATTTGCCTCGAAACAACAGAGGTCCGCGTACTTCTTGAGAGTGCACTTTCAAGGTGTAGCATGAAGCCAAGACGTCTTGCAACTTTTGCATTTCAGGAATGCCGCAGGGTGTGTCTTTGGATATCCCCAAGCTGTAACAGGAGTTCTGCTTCTCTTCGTTGTTTGGTTCGGCTAGATTTTTGAATATTTTGCCAGGCTCTTTTCCATTCTGCCGTATCGTTCTTGTCGGCATACGTTCTTCCCACCACGATGGCACGGGCTAAACACATCTGGTCTTGAGGGTTGTTAATTCGGATGAGGCTCTTTTTGGTGCTGCGAAGATCGTCTACCAATAACACCTTTTTGCGTTGTTCTGTCTCTTGTGGAAGAGACACGTGGGTCATGAACAGTGTCGCTTTTCCGTCGGTGATGTGAAACTTGTCGTTGGATTGCTGCACGTGTTGAATCTTGTCGATCACTTTGGAAGGTGTCAATTCTGCCGGGCTGCTAAACTCGATCCAAACGGGGGACTTCAAACTGTCGTGATGAAAGGAAAGTCTCAAGCGATCGTCTTCTTTGGCATCACATTGCCGTTTCAGTGTGATTAACAAAGAATCCCACACATAGGTGATGAACCTTTCTGCTTTCTCCAACGGTACGTCGGACTTGAAATCTTTAAACTTCACCGTGTACGTGCAGGCCGTGGTTCTAAATTTTCTAGAGGAGCGTTTGTCCGTTTCTCGAATGTGAAAGTACTTTTCAGGGTTTACTGGTGGTAATGACTTTGGCTGGGTGTAGACTCTCTGGGTCTGGATTCTGGTTCACGCATCTCATCTTCAAAATCGATGGCATGAATTTGAGCCAAGACTTCAGCTACTGTGCGAGGCGATAAATCACGTTTCTGCCTCTTAATTTCTTCTCCTTTCTTTACGAAATGATGCGATCGTTTCAACTTGACTGCAAGAAGTCAAATGACTACATTTGAAACGCCATGGATCCCTATATTTCCATGCCAGGCTCAGTGTATATATAAAAGGCTGGTGCCTTCGCTCTCAGTATTCATTTCACTCTCAAGCCGACCAGCACGATGGAAGAATCCATGTAAGTATACTTGTTAACTCTAGCATATATAAAGGCTATTTATCTCCACCTACCCACTGTTTTTTCTTGTATCTTCCTGTCCAGTACACCTAAGTACATATACCTACCTCTCTCTCTCTCACTTATAGTTGCACGGACAACGATACGTGATAAAGGTATTGTTGTATTTCAACAAATATCTTCCTTTAACTTTTCATGGCAATTATCAGAAACATACAGTACAATAAAATAATTACAAACGTTTGATATTATAATACAACATTTATCTTTCAACAATTATTAATCGCATGTTAATTATAATATCCTTCGCCTAGATCTGAAAAGACAAATGATAATTTTATTCAAAAATTGCAATTCCTCCAGAACCATAATTCGGAAGTAATTACAGACTTCATATCTATCTATCTATCTATCTATCTATCTATCTATCTTGAGTTAATGTCCGACACACACACACACACACACACACACACACACACACACACACACACACATATATATATATATATATATATATATATATATATATATACTATATATATATATATATATATATATATATATAAAATGATCAATCTATGTAATGAAATTATATATCTATCGGCCTTTTTAAGAGCAAAGGACCGTGGGACATATTTTTTGAATTTAGGGATTTATACGTATTTAAGAAGTGAATTGTTCTTGGTTAAATATGTGTATCATTGTGTTAGAGAAGTAGTTAACCAGCCATTTCCAAAGTAGACATTAATGTTTTAAAAATCAAAATAAATGCAAAATAAATACTAGCTACTAAAGGTACATTTCTAACAAATGAAAACTAAGCTTGTAAGCCCTTCGTGCTTCATTAGGCGACCTTTAATGGGATATTTTTCACTAAGTTCTAGGAGACGCGTTGTTTTCAGACGGACTCGAAGCAGTGGTTCTGATATATAATTACCAACGTAATGTTACACGTACGAAAAACAAACATATTCCAGAAGTCTTCGCGCAATTGTTGAACTTGGTTTTTTGCAGTGTAGTTCACATTCCACCATATTATACATTTGTTTCCTTTTTCTTTATGCAGGTTCACCTGTCGGCCAACGTGTCTGTCTGATAAGCTGTATAGGTCTCAGTTTATCCCAAATCAATTACTGGCGTTTTGGTATCTCTATATATAGTTAACTCCCTATCCATCTTCACGACCCACCCTTCAAGACACACACACACACACACACGCGCGCGCGCGCGCGCGCGCGCGCGCGCGCACACACACACTTTATTGTTTTAATTATAAGCCCCGCTTTGTTTGACTTAGTAATGTGTACTACCGAAGACAAATGATTAAAAAAATACTAATTGCTAAAATTATTTGTCCTTTTGTAAACATAGCCTAACACTAGTAGTAAATAGAATGAGGCACGCATCCATGTGCAGATGTAATTACAGGGATATAAATAGATCATTGCCAATTATCTGACCTAAATGTTATTTATTGTTATATATTTTTATTCCTTAAGGTCTTTTTTCGCATACGTTCTGTCGCACTGTGCAGGCATGAATAACAGGTCCTCTGTATACAGTAAATATATTTGAGTCCAACATTCTCAACGTCATTGAAGATTCCGGCCATGGAAAACACTGGCAAATGTTTGTTAGTTTCTCTCTCTCTCTCTCTCTCTCTCTCTCTCTCTCTCTCTCTCTCTCTCTCTCTTGGAACTGGGTATTGTTAGCCAAATAATGACAAGTGTATTCCAAGACAGTCGAAACTAGAATAAATAGAGTTAAAGAACCTCTAGTAAATGCTATATCCGCAAAGATGTGTACTCTCTATACGAAATGTGAAATGTCCCAGCTAGGTTTACATCTCTAAGTCAAAATACCTGTCATGTGAGACAAACGATTTAGAAAATCATTAAGACAAATACATACGAAATGACCATATTTCATTCACATAATACATTAGAAAATCTCCAAATTCCTCTTTCTTTGGTGCAAAGATATTCTGGTAGGAACAAATCTGTACCGTTTTAATTTTAGAAGATTCGAATCTAAATATAATTGTTTTCTCCACTACGAAGCGATTATATTTTTAGTGTTTTCATGGGAGTAGATAGACAAAACAAAGATACGGAGAGATTTAACAGTTACAGAATAAATAGGACAAAATAAATATTAAAACAAAAACAAAAACAAGACAGACAATGTAAGCAAAGTTTAACCATCTAACTAGCTACCATGATATCAATATCAGCTAAGAAACCATGAGAACAACATACATACATTTATGGCTACAGATATACAGACATACATTACAAACATATATACAGCTACCCATACAACTGAGTTATTTTTTCAGCATGATTTCGACTATCATACATCATATCCATACATATCCTTTGATATATATCCAGAGAGACAGACAGACAGACTTAGGTTCTTTCGAGTTAGAAAATCTTTATTAGTTTATTTCCACATTTAAATCAGAACGTTCGTCGATGAAACTATATCAAAAGATGTTTATCTAGGAGAAGTAAATATAAGATATGATCAAGTAAAGTGTTCCTAAGAATGGCCTACATTTTCTGACCAGAGAAAGAATGGCTATAATATTTTATAAATAATAGATATTTGCGCTACAAAGCATGCCAACCTAAACTTTTATGACTTGAATAAAACCTCATATTGATCAAGTTGGTCTCATTGTGATTGCTTACTATCATTTTTGTCAGCATAAGAATGAGTGGTGTCATAGTAGAGGATTTATATGTTTGTCAACTGACCCAAGTCACACCTTTTTACCACACATGACATTGTGCTCATATCACACGAAACCCTCGATTGCAATCCTTGAAATTTACCAACAGGCACCCATGCAAGGGGATAGTCATGTGCGGTAGATGGCTGTGATCTATATCAATAAGTAAGAAAACTGCTAATAAAGAACTATTTGTGTCTACACATCTTTATCATTCTGACGTACGTGTATCAAGCGATTGACAATTACAATGAACCTGTAACAAACGGCAAATTAACTTGTATATAAGGCACTACATTTCTGTACCGTGGAAGTGGTTGAAACGCAAATTGTGTAGTGGATGATGCCAGTCTGATCGATGTTTGTGATGTTGTTTTTATGCATACTAGCATAAGCAAATATGAGTTCTGGTATACAACATTATCGCATAAGAAAAGCCATATTCTTAGCACTCTCAAACTTGTTCGAAACAGGCTAAGAGATTACATTTACAATATTAATCAAGTTCAACATACAGAATATTCATTCTTCCATCAAATTTGATAGTTCATGAAATATGTTACTTGTATATATTATATATATATATATATGTCTAAGTACATTTGGTAGCTGAATCGATTATTGATAAAGTTCACGTTTCAATTCTTGAATCCCTACAGTACAGTGGGGTTGGTAGCATGCATAAACACACACAAATATAAGCAGAAAAGCCTCTATTGTGTGACAAGAAAAGATTTCTTAGATGTGGTATATTTTTAAAACTATTTCAGGCACTACTTTTAGGAGCATGATATTTTTTTGTTCGGATTGAGCACAGATGCGTGTACTTGCTTACAATCAAGGCTCCTGAAAATTAAGCTGCCGGATGAATAGAAGCAATAATTTGACTGAACATCGGCCAGCGAAACCGAAAGCCGATGATTTTAATGGTGAGCCTTGTAGGCAGTGTGAATATGAGTCAGGTATAAATACTTTCAAAGAGGCTCTTATTGTCATTCAGCGATATGGTCAGAATAAGAATGAAAACAGCGACGAAGTTAATCAGACCTTATTATAATCCCAATACCAGGATAAAAGCATTAATTTGATCAGAAGTTAGGTAAAAAGAGGGAGAAAAATGCAACTTCACAATAATATCTGGTCTGTGACACGTCATCAAAGCACTATTGGCACAATCGGACAGAGTTGTCATCAAACATAAAGTTCTCTGTTGAATATGGGAAGAGTTGGCCACTAAGGTCTTTAAGTTACAATCTGTGATCCCATACACAAGAAAGAATATGCATATATTGCTGCCACGACGGAAAATCTGGCTGGAGATTTTCGGTGGAGTTGTTACTGGCCTGGTCTGCAGAGGGATGTTAAACAGTATATCGCCGGTTGCTAGAGGAGTGCACGTGAAAAATAACCGTAAGTGTAAAAGAGCCTTATGCCGGTACTTTATTCAGGTTTATGGCATGGAGCGCACATTGCCAGCTGTTGGGACAACCATGGACAGCAAGAATGATTGGGAAGTCAAGTATCCAGGGCAGCTCCAGGACCAGATGAGAAACAGAGTAGATTTAGCAGCCATGTATCATGAGCCAACAGAGACTGAAAGAGGTTTGTCTACGGAAGAATTTACCGAGAACCGACGCAGCCAGCACAGCCAGCAACTCCAGAGATGTCACGTATGGAGCTGCCAAAATTGTAAATATTCGTTTCTGCACACCCCCCTTACCGGTCACAGTTTTCCCATGCCTTCATGCATTCCTACATATGTATATTTTCATTTTGTATCTGGCACGTTCAAGACATTTAAATGTAGATCTTGTACGTACCATTTCGATTCGCTATATCTGTACTTTTTAAGTACATTCCTTCAAGGTGTATACCCTTTCATGAGCTAGTACATGTCTAGTTTGTCTTTTTATGGGGTAGGGGATGGATGTTTAAGCTACCTAATAATAAAGTTGAGGTTCCCATCTCTAACACGTTAGTTGCTGATAGTGTGCTTGTGAGTATCAACACCAAACGATCCATAAATAGTTACTATAGCAACATCAATAAATAGTTACTATAGCAAATGACAAATTGTGGCAAAGTTAATAAATTACTATGTTTTTATTGTTCACTATTAACGGTCCTCGACATAAACAATGGTCGAAATGACGTTATGACGACTGGTTTACTACTGGTTGTTTCACACTTATATACTACACACCATCTCCATTTTGAGTTTAAGTATTTCATATGCGATGCAATAGACGTAACAACGCTAATAAATCACATATAATATCTTCATGTTTCTCGTTTGCAAGCCCTTAATAAAGACAACGTGCCAAATAAACAGACGATGATATGGCGGCAGTTTTTATAATCATGATTTGCTTTTTGTTGTAGGTATCATCCTCATCTTTATCTCAAATACATATTGCCAATAATCAGTTGAAATCTAGTTTACCAATCTTCATAGATTACTCGTTTATCTAGATTTTGCATATTAAATCTTAATTTTTTTTTTCATCTATCCATTGTCACATATCGATCTTTCCGACTGAATGTATTTATATCTTTCGAAACATTATATTGTTGATTAATTCAGACATAACATTGTATATGCTTTCAGTTTAATTGTTTGCTTATTTATTAGCTTATACACAAGAATTTTAAAACTAACGTTAACACTTATATAAGAAGATATATTAGGAGAAAAATAGAACAGTAGATTGTGAGATAGATGGGCTTCCAGGAAATGTTTATTCTGCAGCTGACTACGTATGAATTAATAGCCAACCTACTCTGTAAAAAAGGAAAGGAGAACTAAATAACTAGTCAATAACTGACTAAGAAATTAATTTACAGAAATAACGAGGCAGATGATCCAATTAAAATTTTATGACAATTTTTATGTTTACATGAGATATCCATTGCTGAAAGTGTTTATAGGAATTAAACATTTTTTCTCTTAGTTCGTCCTCAGAAGTCTGAGAAGTTCTACTTGTGTTTGTTTTATGGGGTGTTTTGTTTTGGTTTGGGGGTTTTTTTTGTTGTCTTTTTCGTTTTAATTTTGGCGGGGGTTAATAGAACACACGTAAATCAGAATAAACTTAAAATGTTGCAACGGGTATCCTATCAGGAAAAGAAAAACAGCAAATGTGAAAGAATAAATTGAACTTTTATACGACAAAATTTATTGTATTGCCCTTAGTGGGTATTTCTTTCTTTATTTCTCACAATAATGTCATTATTATATTTATTATTATTATTATTATTATTATTATTATTATTATTATTATTATTAACTGTTTTAAGTTATGTGGCAGTTATTATTCAAAGGAGGTAACAGGAAGTCTAATATGCGGAATAATTCTAAACTTCTCACAAGAAGAAGCGTAGAAATCTATATAATTTTACCATTTTGAAGTACATATTCGAAATCCTGTTGCTTGTGATATCTACATATATTTTTAAGAATATAAGGTAGGTTAATTTTTTATTCCTATGTGCGATTATCCAAACTAGATTATACTCAACATGAATGTCTTTATGTAAGTAAACTTTTCTACCTCTAGCCTTTGTTAACTCAATTTATCTCCCCCTCCACACTATTGTTTTTGCTAGCATTCTCTGTATCTTCCTTCCAATTCAACTATCCTAATATACCTCTCTCTCTCTCTCTCTCTCTCTCTCTCTCTCTCTCTCTCTCTCTCTCTCTCTCTCTCTCTCTCTCTCATGATGGTATTGTCCATGATACGTGATAAAGGCATTATAGAAATACTGAAAGTATGTTCCTTCAACGTTTTAATTGGAATTATCATAAAAATAATAACAAACGCTTGACATGGAAATCCGCATTTATATCTGGACAATTATTAATTATTAATCGCATCTGAATTATAATGTGATTCGTTTAGTCTTGCAAACACAAATGATTCACACAACCTCTAAGCAGTGGTTCTGAGATACCATTATGAAGTAGTCCTATACATATGAGACTAAACATATGCTTGAAGTCTTATTTTGATTCTTTTTGAGGGGGGTGTTCGCATTCCACCCTATTTATTTAATTGTTTCCATTTTTGTATCAGGCATGTTTGCCTGTTTTCCCAATTATCTGAAACTTGATATGTCTAAATAAAAATTTATGCCATATCAATCATTGGCATGTGGTATGTTCATATTCAGTTAACTTCTCCCCACCTCCAAGCCACACTCTCATCACACACACACACACACACACACACACACACACACACACACACACACCTTTATGTTTACAATATGAACCCCTGCTCTGATTGAATTAGTAATGTACACAACCAAAGACTAATGATTAAGAAAAATTAATAATTGCTATTAACTATTTGTCCGTTTGAAAACAGTCTATCATCAGTAGTATACAGAATGAAGTAAGCATCAAGGTCTAAGTATAACTGCAGAGGTTTAAATAGATCATTTGCATCCGTCTGACTTTCACGTTATTGGCTGTTATATTTTCATTCCTTACATCTCTAATCACTTACGCTCTGTTGCA
>JAECUM010038200.1:0-35801 GCA_016617855.1 Megalonaias nervosa
GTTCCTGTCTACTGACAAATGCATGATTGCCACAGACTGACGTGAAGAGACACGAATGATACTAGGTGTTTTGTAATTTCATAAGCATCAACAATATCTTCTAAAAATTGACTCTTATCTGACAATAAATAGTTGTGAAGAAGAATAAATTGTTCCTTTCTACTGACAAACACATAATTGCCAGAAAATGGCAGCATGAGACACGATCCATAAAAAAAATGTATCATAAATGAAAAAGCGTGAAGAAGAAGATCTGAAAAGTGCATTTCAACTGCCATTAGGTAGATTTGAAGAAACATAAAATGTTCCTTTATATTGACAAATGCATGATTGAAAGGAATTGGCGTCAAGAGACACGGTGCATACAATGGCTTTAGCAGATATATAAGGTTCAAGAAAACGTTTTGAAAAATGGATAGATATATGTCATTAAGCAGCAGTGAAGGGAAAAAAAAACAACCTCCAATCTACTGACAAACGCACGATTGCCAGAAATTGGCGCCAAGACACATCAACCATACAAAGTGTTTCATAAACGCAATAGCGTCAACAAGAAGTTCTCAAAAGTACATTTTTAAGTGTCATTGAGTAGCTGTCAAAGGAAGTGAAAGGTTTCTTTCTCCGGGGAAATGTACGATTGTTACAAATTGGCTTCAAGAGAATCAATCCATCTCATGAGTTTCACAAATGCATAAGTGTCAATAAAGCGTTTCCAAAATGCCATGCTTAGCTCTCATTAGTTAGTTGTGAAGAGATATAAAGGGTTCCTCTCTACTGATAAATGAATGAATACGAGATATTGGCGTCAAGAGACACGAAGCATCGAATGAGTTTCATAAAAGCATAAGTGTCTACAAAACGTTATCAAATGTGCACGTGTAACTGTTATTAAGTAGATCTGAAGAGCAATAAAGCGTTCCTATATACTGAGAAATGTATGATTGGCACAAATTGTTCTCAAAGGACTTGAACTGTCCAATGAATTACATAAATGTATAAGTGTCATGAAAACCTTCTCAAAAGAGGATGTATGTTTATCTGAAATTAAGTAGCTGTCAAGAGAAATAAAGGGTTCCTATCTACTGACAAATGCATGATTGCCACAAATTGACGTGAAGAGACACGAATGATACTAGTTGTTTTGTAAATTCATAATCATCAACAATACCTTCTAAAAATCAACTCTTAGCTGACAATAAATAGTTGTGAAACGGAATGAATTGTTCCATTCTACTGCCAAACGCATCATTGCCAGAAATTGGCATCAGAAAACACGATCCATACAAAATGTATCATAAATGAAAAATCGTGAAGAAGATGATCTCAAAAGCGCATTTCAACTGTCATTAAGTAGATGTGAAGAAACATAAAATGTTCCTTTACACTGACAAATGATTCATTGAAAGGAATTGGCCTCTAGAGACACCGTCCATCTAATAGCTTTCTCAGATATATAAGCTTCAAGAAAACGTTTTGAAAAATGGATATGTATTTGCCAATAAGCAGCAGTGAAGGGAAATAAAGGGCTCCTATCTACTGACAAACGCACGATTGCCAGAAATTGGCGTCAAGAGACACGAACCATAGAAAGTGTTTGATAAATGCAAAAGCGTCAAAGAAGTTCTCAACAGTATATTTTGAAGTGTCATAGAGTAGCTGCCAAGGGAAGTGAATGCTTCCTTTCTCCGGGCAAATGTACGATTGTCACAAATTGGTTTCAAGAGACTCAAACCATCCGATTAGTTTCACAGATGCAGAAGTGTGAAGACAACGTTTCAATAAGTCCATGCTTAGCTGTCATTAATTAGTTGTGAAGAGATAAAAAGGGTTCCACTCTGCTGAGAAATGCATGATTACGAGACATTGGCGTCAAGAGACACGAAGCATAGAATGAGTTTCATAAAAGCATAAGTGTCTACAAAACTTCATCAAATGTACACGTGAAACTGATGGTAAGTAGTTCTGAAAAGCAATAAAGGGTTCTTATACGCTGACAACTGCATGATTCCCACAAATTGTTGTCAAGGGACTGGAACAGTTCAATGTCTTTCATATATGTATAAGTGTCAAGAAAACCTTCTCAAAAGTGGATGTTTATCTGAAATTAAGTAGCTGTCAAGAGAAATAAAGGGTTCCAATCTCCTGACAAATGCATGATTGAAACAAATTAACGTGAAGAGACACAAATGGTACTAGGAGTTCTGTAGATTCATAAGCAATAACAATACCTTCTAAACATTGACTCTTCACTGACAATAAATAGTTGTGAAGATGAATAAATTTTTCCTTTTTATGACAAGCACATAATTGCCAGAAATTGGCCTGAGGAGACACGATCCATACAAAATGTATCATAAATAATAAAGCGTCAAGAAGATGTCAAAAATGCATTTCAACTGTCATTAAGTAGATCTGAAGAAAGATAAAATGTTCCTTTACACTGACAAATGCATGATTGAAAGGAATTGGCGTCAAGAGACACGGTCCATCCAATGGCTTGCTCAGTAATATAAGGTTGAGGAAAAGATTTTTAAAAATGGATATTTCTATGTCATTTTGCAGCAGTGAAATCAAATAAAGGGCTTCCATCTACTGACAAACGCACGATTACCAGAAATTGGCGTCAAGAGACACGAACCATACAAAGTGTTTCATAAATGCAAAGGCGTCAACAGGAAGTTCTCAAAAGTACATTTGTAAGTGTCTTTGAGTAGCTGCCAAGGGAAGTGAATGGTTTCTTTCCCCAGGGCAAATGTACGATTGTCACAAATTGGCTTGAAGAGACTCAAACCATCCAATGAATTTCACAAATGCATAAGAGTCAAGAAAACGTTTCCAAAAATCCATGCCTTGCTGTCCTTAATTAGTTGTAAAGAGATACAAGGGTTCCTCCCTTCTGACAAATGCATGATTACGAGACATTGGCGTCAAGAGACACGAAGCATGAAATGAGTTTCATAAAAGCATAAGTGTCTACAAAACGTTATCAAATGTGCACGTGTAACTGTTATTAAGTAGATCTGAAGAGCAATAAAGCGTTCCTATATACTGAGAAATGTATGATTGGCACAAATTGTTGTCAATGTACTTGAAATGTTCAATGTGTTTCATGTATGAATAAGTGTCTAGAAAACCTTCTCAAAAGTGGATGTTTTCTCAATATTAATTAGCTGTCAAGAGAAATAAAGGGTTCCTATCTACTGACAAATGCATGATTGCCACAAATTGACGTGAAGAGACACGAATGATACTAGGTGTTTTGTAATTTCATAAGCATCAACAATATCTTCTAAAAATTGACTCTTATCTGACAATCAATAGTTGTGAAACGGAATAAATTGTTCCTTTCTACTGACAAACACATAATTGCCAGAAAATGACAGCATGAGACACGATCCATAAAAAAAATTCTATCATAAATGAAAAAGCGTGAAGAAGAAGATCTGAAAAGTGCATTTCAACTGCCATTAGGTAGATGTGAAGAAACATAAAATGTTCCTTTATATTGACAAATGCATGATTGAAAGGAATTGGCGTCAAGAGACACGGTGCATACAATGGCTTTAGCAGATATGTAAGGTTCACGAAAACGTTATGAAAAATGGATAGATATATGTCATTAAGCAGCAGTGAAGGGGAAAAAAAAACAACCTCCTATCTACTGACAAACGCACGATTGCCAGAAATTGGCGCCAAGACACATCAACCATACAAAGTGTTTCATAAACGCAATAGCGTTAACAAGAAGTTCTCAAAAGTACATTTTTAAGTGTCATTGAGTAGCTTTCAAAGGAAGTGAAAGGTTTCTTTCTCCGGGGAAATGTACGATTGTTACAAATTGGCTTCAAGAGATTCAATCCATCCCATGAGTTTCACAAATGCATAAGTGTCAATAAAGCGTTTCCAAAATGCCATGCTTAGCTCTCATTAGTTAGTTGTGAAGAGATATAAAGGTTTCCTCTCTACTGAGAAATGAATGAATACGAGAAATTGGCGTCAAGACACACGAAGTATGAAATGAGTTTCATACAAGCATAAGTCTCTACAAAACGTTATCAAATGTGCACGTGTAACTGTTATTAGGTAGTTTTTAAGAGTAATAAAGGGTTCCTATATACTGACAAATGCATGATTGCCACAAATTGTTGTCAAGAGTCTTGAACTGTGCAATGAGTTTCATATATGTATAAGTGTGAAGAAAATCTTTTCTAAAGAGGATGCATGTTTATCTGAAAATAAGTAGCTGTCAAGAGAAATAATGGGTTCCAATCTACTAACAAATGCATGAATGTCACAAATTAACGTGAACCGACACGAATGATACTAGGTGTTTTGTAAATTCATAAGCATCAACAATACCTTCTAAAAATTGTCTCTTAGCTGACAACAAATAGTTGTGAAGAGGAATAAATTGTTCCTTTCTACTGACAAACACATAATTGCCAGAAATTGGCATCAGGAGATACGATCCTTACAAAATGAATCATAAATAGAAAAGCGTTAAGAAGAAGATCTCAAAAGTGCATTTCAGCTGTCATTAAGTAGATATGAAGAAACATAAAATCTTCTATTGTACTAACAAATGCATGATTGAAAGGAATTGGAGTCAAGAAGCACGGTCATCCAAAGGATATCTCAGATATATAAGGTTCAAGGAAACGTTTTGAAAAATGGATATGTATATGTCATTAAGCAGCAGTGAAGGGAAATAAAGGGCTCTTATATACTGAGAAAAGCATAATTGCCAGAAATTGTCATGAAGAGATATTATCCATACAGAATGTATCATAGATGAAAAAGCGTCAAGAAGATCTCAAGAGACACGGTCCATCCAATGTCGTTATCAGATATATTAGGTTCCAGAAAACGTTTTGAAAACTGGATATTTATATGTCATTAAGAAGCAGTGAAGGGAAATAAACGTCTCCTATCTACTGACAAACGCAGGAGTTCCAGAAATTGGCGTCAATAGACACGACTCATACAAAGTGTTTCATAACTGCACTAGCGTCAACAAGAAGTTTTAAAAATACATTTTTAAGTGTCATTGAGTGTCTGCCAAGAGAAGTGAATGGTTCCATTCCCCTGGGAAATGTACGGTTGTCACAAATTGGCTTCAAGAGACTCAATTGATCCAATGAGTTTCACAAATGCATAAGTATCAAGAAAACGTTTCAAAAAGTCCATGCTTAGATCTCATTAATTAGTTGTAAAAAGATATAAAGGATTCCCCTCGACTGACAAATGGATGATTACGAGAAATTGGCGTCAAGAGACACGAAGCATCGAATGAGTTTCATAAAAGCATAATTGTCTACAAAACGTTATCAAATGTGCACGTGTAACTGTTATTAAGTAGTTCTGAAGAGCAATAAAGGGTTTGTATGTACTGACAAATGCGTGATTGGCAGAAATTGTTCTCAAAGGACTTGAACTGTCCAATGAATTACATAAATGTATAAGTGTCATGAAAACCTTCTCAAAAGAGGATGTATGTTTATCTGAAATTAAGTAGCTGTCAAGAGAAATAAAGGGTTCCTATCTACTGACAAATGCATGATTGCCACAAATTGACGTGAAGAGACACGAATGATACTAGTTGTTTTGTAAATTCATAATCATCAACAATACCTTCTAAAAATCAACTCTTAGCTGACAATAAATAGTTGTGAAACGGAATAAATTGATCCATTCTACTGCCAAACGCATCATTGTCAGAAATTGGCATCAGGAAACACGATCCATACAAAATGTATCATAAATGAAAAATCGTGAAGAAGATGATCTCAAAAATGCATTTCAACTGTCATTAAGTAGATGTGAAGAAACATAAAATGTTCCTTTACACTGACAAATGATTCATTGAAAGGAATTGGCCTCTAGAGACACCGTCCATCTAATAGCTTTCTCAGATATATAAGCTTCAAGAAAACGTTTTGAAAAATGGATATTTATTTGCCAATAAGCAGCAGTGAAGGGAAATAAAGGGCTCCTATCTACTGACAATCGCACGATTGCCAGAAATTGGCGTGAAGAGACACGAACCATAGAAAGTGTTTGATAAATGCAAAAGCGTCAAGAAGAAGTTCTCAACAGTATATTTTTAAGTGTCATAGAGTAGCTGCCAAGGGAAGTGAATGCTTCCTTTCTCCGGGCAAATGTACGATTGTCACAAATTGGCTTGAAGAGACTCAAACCATCCAATGAATTTCACAAATGCATAAGAGTCAAGAAAACGTTTCCAAAAATCCATGCCTTGCTGTCCTTAATTAGTTGTAAAGAGATACAAGGGTTCCTCCCTTCTGACAAATGCATGATTACGAGACATTGGCGTCAAGAGACACGAAGCATGAAATGAGTTTCATAAAAGCATAAGTGTCTACAAAACGTTATCAAATGTGCACGTGTAACTGTTATTAAGTAGATCTGAAGAGCAATAAAGCGTTCCTATATACTGAGAAATGTATGATTGGCAGAAATTGTTCTCAAAGGACTTGAACTGTCCAATGAATTACATAAATGTATAAGTGTCATGAAAACCTTCTCAAAAGAGGATGTATGTTTACCTCAAATTAAGTAGCTGTCAAGAGAAATAAAGGGTTCCTATCTACTGACAAATGCATGATTGCCACAAATTGACGTGAAGAGACACGAATGATACTAGTTTTTTTTTTAAATTCATAATCATCAACAATACCTTCTAAAAATCAACTCTTAGCTGACAATAAATAGTTGTGAAACGGAATAAATTGTTCCATTCTACTGCCAAACGCATCATTGCCAGAAATTGGCATCAGGAAACACGATCCATACAAAATGTATCATAGATGAAAAATCGTGAAGAAGAAGATCTCAAAAGTGCATTTCAACTGTCATTAAGTAGATGTGAAGAAACATAAAATGTTCCTTTACACTGACAAATGATTCATTGAAAGGAATTGGCCTCTAGAGACACCGTCCATCTAATGGCTTTCTCAGATATATAAGCTTCAAGAAAACGTTTTGAAAAATGGATATTTATTTGCCAATAAGCAGCAGTGAAGGGAAATAAAGGGCTCCTATCTACTGACAACGCACGATTGCCAGAAATTGGCGTCAAGAGACACGAACCATAGAAAGTGTTTGATAAATGCAAAAGCGTCAAGAAGTTCTCAACAGTATATTTTGAAGTGTCATAGAGTAGCTGCCAAGGGAAGTGAATGCTTCCTTTCTCCGGGCAAATGTACGATTGTCAGAAATTGGTTTCAAGAGACTCAAACCATCCGATTAGTTTCACAGATGCAGAATTGTCAAGACAACGTTTCAATAAGTCCATGCTTAGCTGTCATTAATTAGTTGTGAAGAGATATAAAGGGTTCCACTCTGCTGAGAAATGCATGATTACGAGACATTGGCGTCAAGAGACACGAAGCATAGAATGAGTTTCATAAAAGCATAAGTGTCTACAAAACTTTATCAAATGTTCACGTGAAACTGATAGTAAGTAGTTCTGAAGAGCAATAAAGGGTTCTTATATGCTGACAACTGCATGATTCCCACAAATTGTTGTCAAGGGACTTGAACAGTTCAGTGTCTTTCATATATGTATAAGTGTCAAGAAAACCTTCTCAAAAGTGGATGTTTATCTGAAATTAAGTAGCTGTCAAGAGAAATAAAGGGTTCCAATCTCCTGACAAATGCATGATTGATACAAATTAACGTGAAGAGACACAAATGGTACTAGGAGTTCTGTAGGTTCATAAGCAATAACAATACCTTCTAAACATTGACTCTTCACTGACAATAAATAGTTGTGAAGATGAATAAATTGTTCCTTTTTATGACAAGCACATAATTGCCAGAAATTGGCCTGAGGAGACACGATCCATACAAAATGTATCATAAATAATAAAGCGTCAAGAAGATGTCAAAAATGCATTTCAACTGTCATTAAGTAGATCTGAAGAAACATAAAATATTCCATTATACTGACAAATGCATGATTGAAAGGAATTGGCGTGAAGAGACACGGTCCATCCAATGGCTTGCTCAGTAATATAAGGTTGAAGAAAAGATTTTTAAAAACGGATCTTTCTATGTCATTTAGCAGCAGTGAAATCAAATAAAGGGCTTCCATCTACTGAGAAACGCACGATTACCAGAAATTGGCGTCAAGAGACACGAACCATACAAAGTGTTTCATAAATGCAAAGGCGTCAACAGGAAGTTCTCAAAAGTACATTTGTAAGTGTCTTTGAGTAGCTGCCAAGGGAAGTGAATGGTTTCTTTCCCCAGGGAAATGTACGATTGTCAGAAATTTTCTTCAAGAGACTCAAACCATCCAATGAATTTCACAAATGCATAAGAGTCAAGAAAACGTTTCGAAAAATAAATGCCTTGCTGTCCTTAATTAGTTGTAAAGAGATACAAAGGGTTCCTCCCTTCTGACAAATGCATGATTACGAGACATTGGCGTCAAGAGACACGAAGCATGAAATGAGTTTCATAAAAGCATAAGTGTCTACAAAACGTTATCAAATGTGCACGTGTAACTGTTATTAAGTAGATCTGAAGAGCAATAAAGCGTTCCTATATACTGAGAAATGTATGATTGGCACAAATTGTTGTCAATGTGCTTGAAATGTTCAATGTGTTTCATGTATGAATAAGTGTCTAGAAAACCTTCTCAAAAGTGGACGATTTTCTGATATTAATTAGCTGTCAAGAGAAATAAAGGGTTCCTGTCTACTGACAAATGCATGATTGCCACAGATTGACGTGAAGAGACACGAATGATACTAGGTGTTTTGTAATTTCATAAGCATCAACAATATCTTCTAAAAATTGACTCTTATCTGACAATAAATAGTTGTGAAGAAGAATAAATTGTTCCTTTCTACTGACAAACACATAATTGCCAGAAAATGGCAGCATGAGACACGATCCATAAAAAAAATGTATCATAAATGAAAAAGCGTGAAGAAGAAGATCTGAAAAGTGCATTTCAACTGCCATTAGGTAGATTTGAAGAAACATAAAATGTTCCTTTATATTGACAAATGCATGATTGAAAGGAATTGGCGTCAAGAGACACAGTGCATACAATGGCTTTAGCAGATATATAAGGTTCAAGAAAACGTTTTGAAAAATGGATAGATAGATGTCATTAAGCAGCAGTGAAGGGAAAAAAAAACAACCTCCTATCTACTGACAAACGCACGATTGCCAGAAATTGGCGCCAAGACACATCAACCATACAAAGTGTTTCATAAACGCAATAGCGTCAACAAGAAGTTCTCAAAAGTACATTTTTAAGTGTCATTGAGTAGCTGTCAAAGGAAGTGAAAGGCTTCTTTCTCCGGGAAAATGTACGATTGTTACAAATTGGCTTCAAGAGATTCAATCCATCTCATGAGTTTCACAAATGCATAAGTGTCAATAAAACGTTTCCAAAATGCCATGCTTAGCTCTCATTAGTTAGTTGTGAAGAGATATAAAGGGTTCCTCTCTACTGATAAATGAATGAATACGAGAAATTGGCGTCAAGAGACACGAAGCATGGAATGAGTTTCATACAAGCATAAGTCTCTACAAAACGTTATCAAATGTGCACGTGTAACTGTTATTAGGTGGTTCTGAAGAGCAATAAAGGGTTCCTATATACTGACAATTGCATGATTGCCACAAATTGTTGTCAAGGGTCTTGAACTATCCAATGAGTTTCATATATGTAAAAGTGTGAAGAAAATCTTTTCTAAAGAGGATGTATGTTTATCTGAAATTAAGTAGCTGTCAAGAGAAATAATGGGTTCGAATCTACTAACAAATGCATGAATGTCACAAATTAACGTGAACCGACACGAATGATACTAGGTGTTTTGTAAATTCATAAGCATCAACAATACCTTCTAAAAATTGTCTCTTAGCTGACAATAAATAGTTGTGAAGAGGAATAAATTGTTCCTTTCTACTGACAAACACATAATTGCCAGATATTGGCATCAGGAGATACGATCCTTACAAAATGCATCATAAATAGAAAAGCGATAAGAAGAAGATCTCAAAAGTGCATTTCAGTTGTCATTAAGTAGATATGAAGAAACATAAAATGTTCTATTGTACTAACAAATGCATGATTGAAAGGAATTGGAGTCAAGAGGCACGGTCATCCAAAGGATATCTCAGATATATAAGGTTCAAGGAAACGTTTTGAAAAATGGATATGTATATGTAATTAAGCAGCAGTGAAGGGAAATAAAGGGCTCTTATATACTGAGAAAAGCATAATTGCCAGAAATTGACAGGAGAGATATTTTCCATACAGAATGTATCATAGATGAAAAAGCGTCAAGAAGATCTCAAGAGACACGGTCCATCCAATGTCGTTATCAGATATATTAGGTTCCAGAAAACGTTTTGAAAACTGGATATTTATATGTCATTAAGAAGCAGTGAAGGGAAATAAACGTCTCCTATCTACTGACAAACGCAGGATTTCCAGAAATTGGCGTCAATAGACACGACTCATCCAAAGTGTTTCATAACTGCACTAGCGTCAACAAGAAGTTTTAAAAGTACATTTTTAAGTGTCATTGAGTGTCTGCCAAGAGAAGTGAATGGTTCCATTCCCCTGGGAAATGTACGGTTGTCACAAATTGGCTTCAAGAGACTCAATTGATCCAATGAGTTTCACAAATGCATAAGTGTAAGAAAACGTTTCAAAAAGTCCATGCTTAGATCTCATTAATTAGTTGTAAAAAGATATAAAGGATTCCCCTCGACTGACAAATGGATGATTACGAGAAATTGGCGTCAAGAGACACGAAGCATCGAATGAGTTTCATAAAAGCATAATTGTCTACAAAACGTTATCAAATGTGCACGTGTAACTGTTATTAAGTAGTTCTGAAGAGCAATAAAGGGTTTGTATGTACTGACAAATGCGTGATTGGCAGAAATTGTTCTCAAAGGACTTGAACTGTCCAATGAATTACATAAATGTATAAGTGTCATGAAAACCTTCTCAAAAGAGGATGTATGTTTATCTGAAATTAAGTAGCTGTCAAGAGAAATAAAGGGTTCCTATCTACTGACAAATGCATGATTGCCACAAATTGACGTGAAGAGACACGAATGATACTAGTTGTTTTGTACATTCATAATCATCAACAATACCTTCTAAAAATCAACTCTTAGCTGACAATAAATAGTTGTGAAACGGAATAAATTGTTCCATTCTACTGCCAAACGCATCATTGCCAGAAATTGGCATCAGGAAACACGATCCATACAAAATGTATCATAAATGAAAAATCGTGAAGAAGATGTTCTCAAAAGTGCATTTCAACTGTCATTAAGTAGATGTGAAGAAACATAAAATGTTTCTTTACACTGACAAATGATTCATTGAAAGGAATTGGCCTCTAGAGACACCGTCCATCTAATGGCTTTCTCAGATATATAAGCTTCAAGAAAACGTTTTGAAAAATGGATATGTATTTGCCAATAAGCAGCAGTGAAGGGAAATAAAGGGCTCCTATCTACTGACACACGCACGATTACCAGAAATTGGCGTCAAGAGACACGAACCATAGAAAGTGTTTGATAAATGCAAAAGCGTCAAGAAGAAGTACTCAACAGTATATTTTTAAGTGTCATAGAGTAGCTGCCAAGGGAAGTGAATGCTTCCTTTCTCCGGGCAAATGTACGATTGTCACAAATTGGCTTGAAGAGACTCAAACCATCCAATGAATTTCACAAATGCATAAGAGTCAAGAAAACGTTTCCAAAAATCCATGCCTTGCTGTCCTTAATTAGTTGTAAAGAGATACAAGGGTTCCTCCCTTCTGACAAATGCATGATTACGAGACATTGGCGTCAAGAGACACGAAGCATGAAATGAGTTTCATAAAAGCATAAGTGTCTACAAAACGTTATCAAATGTGCACGTGTAACTGTTATTAAGTAGATCTGAAGAGCAATAAAGCGTTCCTATATACTGAGAAATGTATGATTGGCAGAAATTGTTTTCAAAGGACTTGAACTGTCCAATGAATTACATAAATGTATAAGTGTCATGAAAACCTTCTCAAAAGAGGATGTATGTTTACCTCAAATTAAGTAACTGTCAAGAGAAATAAAGGGTTCCTATCTACTGACAAATGCATGATTGCCACAAATTGACGTGAAGAGACACGAATGATACTAGGTGTTTTGTAAATTCATAAGCATTAACAATACCTTCTAAAAATTGTCCCTTAGCTGACAACAAATAGTTGTGAAGAGGAATAAATTGTTCCTTTCTACTGACAAACACATAATTGCCAGAAATTGGCATCAGGAGATACGATCCTTACAAAATGAATCATAGATAGAAAAGCGTTAAGAAGAAGATCTCAAAAGTGCATTTCAGCTGTCATTAAGTAGATATGAAGAAACATAAAATGTTCTATTGTACTAACAAATGCATGATTGAAAGGAATTGGAGTCAAGAAGCACGGTCATCCAAAGGATATCTCAGATATATAAGGTTCAAGGAAACGTTTTGAAAAATGGATATGTATATGTCATTAAGCAGCAGTGAAGGGAAATAAAGGGCTCTTATATACTGAGAAAAGCATAATTGCCAGAAATTGTCATGAAGAGATATTATCCATACAGAATGTATCATAGGTGAAAAAGCGTCAAGAAGATCTCAAGAGACACGGTCCATCCAATGTCGTTATCAGATATATTAGGTTCCAGAAAACGTTTTGAAAACTGGATATTTATATGTCATTAAGAAGCAGTGAAGGGATATAAACGTCTCCTATCTACTGACAAACGCAGGAGTTCCAGAAATTGGCGTCAATAGACAGGACTCATCCAAAGTGTTTCATAACTGCACTAGCGTCAACAAGAAGTTTTGAAAGTACATTTTTAAGTGTCATTGAGTGTCTGCCAAGAGAAGTGAATGGTTCCATTCCCCTGGGAAATGTACGGTTGTCACAAATTGGCTTCAAGAGACTCAATTGATCCAATGAGTTTCACAAATGCATAAGTGTGAAGAAAACGTTTCAAAAAGTCCATGCTTAGATCTCATTAATTAGTTGTAAAAAGATATAAAGGATTCCCCTCGACTGACAAATGGATGATTACGATAAATTGGCGTCAAGAGACACGAAGCATCGAATGAGTTTCATAAAAGCATAATTGTCTACAATACGTTATCAAATGTGCACGTGTAACTGTTATTAAGAAGTTCTGAAGAGCAATAAAGGGTTTGTATGTACTGACAAATGCGTGATTGGCAGAAAATGTTCTCAAAGGACTTGAACTGTCCAATGAGTTACATAAATGTATAAGTGTCATGAAAACCTTCTCAAAAGAGGATGTATGTTTATCTGAAATTAAGTAGCTGTCAAGAGAAATAAATGGTTCCTATCTACTGACAAATGCATGATTGCCACAAATTGACGTGAAGAGACACGAATGATACTAGTTGTTTTGTACATTCATAATCATCAACAATACCTTCTAAAAATCAACTCTTAGCTGACAATAAATAGTTGTGAAACGGAATAAATTGTTCCATTCTACTGCGAAACGCATCATTGCCAGAAATTGGCATCAGGTAACACGATCCATACAAAATGTATCATAAATGAAAAATAGTGAAGAAGAAGATCTCAAAAGTGCATTTCAACTGTCATTAAGTAGATGTGAAGAAACATAAAATGTTCCTTTACACTGACAAATGATTCATTGAAAGGAATTGGCCTCTAGAGACACCGTCCATCTAATGGCTTTCTCAGATATATAAGCTTCAAGAAAATGTTTTGAAAAATGGATATGTATTTGCCAATAAGCAGCAGTGAAGGGAAATAAAGGGCTCCTATCTACTGACAAACGCACGATTGCCAGAAATTGGCGTCCAGAGACACGAACCATAGTAAGTGTTTGATAAATGCAAAAGCGTCAAGAAGAAGTTCTCAACAGTATATTTTTAAGTGTCATAGAGTAGCTGCCAAGGGAAGTGAATGCTTCCTTTCTCCGGGCAAATGTACGATTGTCACAAATTGGTTTCAAGAGACTCAAACCATCCGATTAGTTTCACAGATGCAGAAGTGTCAAGAAAACGTTTCAATAAGTCCATGCTTAGCTGTCATTAATTAGTTGTGAAGAGATATAAAGGGTTATTCTCTGTTGCGAAATGCATGATTACGAGACATTGGCGTCAAGAGACACGATGAATAGAGTGAGTTTCATAAAAGCATAAGTGTCTACAAAACTTTATCAAATGTACACGTGAAACTGATAGTAAGTAGTTCTGAAGAGCAATAAAGGGTTCTTATATGCTGACAACTGCATGCTTCCCACAAATTGTTGTCAAGGGACTTGAACAGTTCAATGTCTTTCATATATGTATAAGTGTCAAGAAAAACTTTTCAAAAGTGGATGTTTATCTGAAATTAAGTAGCTGTCAAGAGAAATAAAGGGTTCCACTCTCCTAAGAAATGCATGATTGATACAAATTAACGTGAAGAGACACAAATGGTACTAGGAGTGCTGTAGATTCATAAGCAATAACAATACCTTCTAAACATTGACTCTTCACTGACAATAAATAGTTGTGAAGATGAATAAATTGTTCCTTTTTATGACAAGCACATAATTGCCAGAAATTGGCCTGAGGAGACACGATTCAAACAAAATGTATCATAAATAATAAAGCGTCAAGAAGATGTCAAAAGTGCATTTCAACTGTCATTAAGTAGATCTGAAGAAACATAAAATGTTCCATTATACTGACAAATGCATGATTGAAAGGAATTGGCGTCAAGAGACACGGTCCATCCAATGGCTTGCTCAGTAATATAAGGTTGAAGAAAAGATTTTTAAAAATGGATATTTCTATGTCATTTAGCAGCAGTGAAATCAAATAAAGGGCTCCCATCTACTGACAAACGCACGATTACCATAAATTAGCGTCAAGAGACACGAACCATACAAAGTGTTTCATAAATGCAAAGGCGTCAACAGGAAGTTCTCAAAAGTACATTTGTAAGTGTCTTTGAGTAGCTGCCAAGGGAAGTGAATGGTTTCTTTCCCCGGGGAAATGTACAATTGTCACAAATTGGCTTCAAGAGACTCAAACCATCCAATGAATTTCACAAATGCATAAGAGTCAAGAAAACGTTTCGAAAAGTCCATGCCTTGCTGTCCTTAATTAGTTGTAAAGAGATACAAAGGGTTCCTCCCTTCTGACAAATGCATGATTACGAGACATTGGCGTCAAGAGACACGAAGCATGAAATGAGTTTCATAAAAGCGTAAGTGTCTACAAAACGTTATCAAATGAGCACGTGTAACTGTTATTAAGTAGATCTGAAGAGCAATAAAGCGTTCCTATATACTGAGAAATGTATCATTGGCAGAAATTGTTCTCAAAGGACTTGAACTGTCCAATGAATTACATAAATGTATAAGTGTCATGAAAACCTTCTCAAAAGAGGATGTATGTTTACCTGAAATTAAGTAGCTGTCAAGAGAAATAAAGGGTTCCTATCTACTGACAAATGCATGATTGCCACAAATTGACGTGAAGAGACACGAATGATACTAGTTGTTTTGTACATTCATAATCATCAACAATACCTTCTAAAAATCAACTCTTAGCTGACAATAAATAGTTGTGAAGAGGAATAAATTGTTCCATTCTACTGCCAAACGCATCATTGATAGAAATTGGCATCAGGAAACACGATCCATACAAAATGTATCATAAATGAAAAATCGTGAAGAAGATGATCTCAAAAGTGCATTTCAACTGTCATTAAGTAGATGTGAAGAAACATAAAATGTTCCTTTACACTGACAAATGATTCATTGAAAGGAATTGGCCTCTAGAGACACCGTCCATCTAATGGCTTTCTCAGATATATAAGCTTCAAGAAAACGTTTTGAAAAATGGATATGTATTTGCCAATAAGCAGCAGTGAAGGGAAATAAAGGGCTCCTATCTACTGACAAACGCACGATTGCCAGAAAATGGCGTCAAGAGACACGAACCATAGTAAGTGTTTGATAAATGCAAAAGCGTCAAGAAGAAGTTCTCAACAGTATATTTTTAAGTGTCATAGAGTAACTGCCAAGAGAAGTGAATGCTTCCTTTCTCCGGGCAAATGTACGATTGTCAGAAATTGGTTTCAAGAGACTCAAACCATCCGATTAGTTTCACAGATGCAGAAGTGTCAAGACAACGTTTCAATAAGTCCATGCTTAGCTGTCATTAATTAGTTGTGAAGAGATATAAAGGGTTCCACTCTGCTGAGAAATGCATGATTACGAGACATTGGCGTCAAGAGACACGAAGCATAGAATGAGTTTCATGAAAGCGTAAGTGTCTACAAAACTTTATCAAATGTACACGTGAAACTGATAGTAAGTAGTTCTGAAGAGCAATAAAGGGTTCTTATATGCTGACAACTGCATGATTCCCACAAATTGTTGTCAAGGGACTTGAACAGTTCAATGTCTTTCATATATGTATAAGTGTCAAGAAAACCTTCTCAAAAGTGGATGTTTATCTAAAATTAAGTAGCTGTCAAGAGATATAAAGGGTTCCAATCTCCTGACAAATGCATGATTGATACAAATTAACGTGAAGAGACACAAATGGTACTAGGAGTTCTGTAGATTCATAAGCAATAACAATACCTTCTAAACATTGACTCTTCACTGACAATAAATAGTTGTGAAGATGAATAAATTTTTCCTTTTTATGACAAGCACATAATTGCCAGAAATTGGCCTGAGGAGACACGATCCATACAAAATGTATCATAAATAATAAAGCGTCAAGAAGATGTCAAAAGTGCATTTCAACTGTCATTAAGTAGATCTGAAGAAACATAAAATGTTCCATTATACTGACAAATGCATGATTGAAAGGAATTGGCGTCAAGAGACACGGTCCATCCAATGGCTTGCTCAGTAATATAAGGTTGAAGAAAAGATTTTTAAAAATGGATATTTCTATGTCATTTAGCAGCAGTGAAATCAAATAAAGGGCTTCCATCTACTGACAAACGCACGATTACCAGAAATTGGCGTCAAGAGACACGAACCATACAAAGTGTTTCATAAATGCAAAGGCGTCAACAGGAAGTTCTCAAAAGTACATTTGTAAGTGTCTTTGAGTAGCTGCTAAGGGAAGTGAATGGTTTCTTTCCCCGGGGAAATGTACAAATGTCACAAATTGGCTTCAAGAGACTCAAATCATCCAATGAATTTTACAAATGCATAAGAGTCAAGAAAACGTTTCGAAAAGTCCATGCCTTGCTGTCCTTAATTAGTTGTAAAGAGATACAAAGGGTTCCTCCCTTCTGACAAATGCATTATTACGAGACATTGGCGTCAAGAGACACGGTGCATACAATGGCTTTAGCAGATATATAAGGTTCAAGAAAACGTTTTGAAAAATGGATAGATATATGTCATTAAGCAGCAGTGAAGGGAAAAAAAAACAACCTCCTATCTACTGACAAACGCACGATTGCCAGAAATTGGCGCCAAGACACATCAACCATACAAAGTGTTTCATAAACGCAATAGCGTCAACAAGAAGTTCTCAAAAGTACATTTTTAAGTGTCATTGAGTAGCTGTCAAAGGAAGTGAAAGGTTTCTTTCTCCGGGGAAATATACGATTGTTACAAATTGGCTTCAAGAGATTCAATCCTTCTCATGAGTTTCACAAATGCATAAGTGTCAATAAAACGTTTCCAAAATGCCATGCTTAGCTCTCATTAGTTAGTTGTGAAGAGATATAAAGGGTTCCTCTCTACTGAGAAATGAATGAATACGAGAAATTGGCGTCAAGAGACACGAAGCATCGAATGAGTTTCATAAAAGCATAAGTGTCTACAAAACGTTATCAAATGTGCACGTGTAACTGTTATTAAGTAGATCTGAAGAGCAATAAAGCGTTCCTATATACTGAGAAATGTATGATTGGCAGAAATTGTTCTCAAAGGACTTGAACTGTCCAATGAATTATATAAATGTATAAGTGTCATGAAAACCTTCTCGAAAGAGGATGTATGTTTATCTCAAATTAAGTAGCTGTCAAGAGAAATAAAGGGTTCCTATCTACTGACAAATGCATGATTGCCACAAATTGACGTGAAGAGACACGAATGATACTAGTTGGTTTGTACATTCATAATCATCAACAATACCTGCTAAAAATCAACTCTTAGCTGACAATAAATAGTTGTGAAGAGGAATAAATTGTTCCATTCTACTGCCAAACGCATCATTGCCAGAAATTGGCATCAGGAAACACGATCCATACAAAATGTATCATAAATGAAAAATCGTGAAGAAGAAGATCTCAAAAGTGCATTTCAACTGTCATTAAGTAGATGTGAAGAAACATAAAATGTTCCTTTACACTGACAAATGATTCATTGAAAGGAATTGGCCTCTAGAGACACCGTCCATCTAATGGCTTTCTCAGATATATAAGCTTCAAGAAAACGTTTTGAAAAATGGATAATTATTTGCCAATAAGCAGGAGTGAAGGGAAATAAAGCGCTCCTATCTACTGACAAACGCACGATTGCCAGAAATTGGCGTCAAGAGACACGAACCTTAGAAAGTGTTTGATCAATGCAAAAGTGTCAAGAAGAAGTTCTCAACTGTATATTTTTAAGTGTCATAGAGTAGCTGCCAAGGGAAGTGAATGCTTCCTTTCTCCGGGCAAATGTACGATTGTCACAAATTGGTTTCAAGAGACTCAAACCATCCGATTAGTTTCACAGATGCAGAAGTGTCAAGACAACGTTTCAATAAGTCCATGCTTAGCTGTCATTAATTAGTTGTGAAGAGATATAAAGGGTTCCACTCTGCTGAGAAATGCATGACTACGAGACATTGGCGTCAAGAGACACGAAGCATAGAATGAGTTTCATAAAAGCATAAGTGTCTACACAACTTTATCAAATGTACACGTGAAACTGATGGTAAGTAGTTCTGAAGAGCAATAAAGGGTTCTTATATGCTGACAACTGCATGATTCCCACAAATTGTTGTCAAGGGACTTGAACAGTTCGATGTCTTTCATATATGTATAAGTGTCAAGAAAACCTTCTCAAAAGTGGATGTTTTTCTGAAATTAAGTAGCTGTCAAGAGAAATAAAGGGTTCCAATCTACTGACAAATGCATGATTGATACAAATTAACGTGAAGAGACACAAATGGCACTAGGAGTGCTGTAGATTCATAAGCAATAACAATACCTTCTAAACATTGACTCTTCACTGACAATAAATAGTTGTGAAGATGAATAAATTGTTCCTTTTTATGACAAGCACATAATTGCCAGAAATTGGCCTGAGGAGACACGATCCATACAAAATGTATCATAAATAATAAAGCGTCAAGAAGATGTCAAAAATGCATTTCAACTGTCATTAAGTAGATCTGAAGAAACATAAAATGTTCCATTATACTGACAAATGCATGATTGAAAGGAATTGGCGTCAAGAGACATGGTCCATCCAATGGCTTGCTCAGTAATATAAGGTTGAAGAAAAGATTTTTAAAAATGGATATTTCTATGTCATTTTGCAGCAGTGAAATCAAATAAAGGGCTTCCATCTACTGACAAACGCACGATTACCAGAAATTGGCGTCAAGAGACACGAACCATACAAAGTGTTTCATAAATGCAAAGGCGTCAACAGGAAGTTCTCAAAAGTACATTTGTAAGTGTCTTTGAGTAGCTGCTAAGGGAAGTGAATGGTTTCTTTCCCCGGGGAAATGTACGATTGTCACAAATTGGCTTCAAGAGACTCAAACCATCCAATGAATTTCACAAATGCATAAGAGTCAAGAAAACGTTTCGAAAAGTCCATGCCTTGCTGTCCTTAATTAGTTGTAAAGAGATACAAAGGGTTCCTCCCTTCTGACAAATGCATTATTACGAGACATTGGCGTCAAGAGACACGAAGCATAAAATGAGTTTCATAAAAGCATAAGTGTCTACAAAACGTTATCAAATGTGCACGTGTAACTGTTATTAAGTAGATCTGAAGAGCAATAAAGCGTTCCTATATACTGAGAAATGTATGATTGGCACAAATTGCAGTCAATGTACTTGAAATGTTCAATGAGTTTCATGTATGAATAAGTGTCTAGAAAACCTTCTCAAAAGTGGACGTTTTTCTAATATTAATTAGCTGTCAAGAGAAATAAAGGGTTCCTGTCTACTGACAAATGCATGACTGCCACAAATTGACGTGAAGAGAGACGAATGATACTAGATGTTTTGTAATTTCATAAGCATCAAAAATATCATCTAAAAATTGACTCTTATCTGACAAGAAATAGTTGTGAAGAAGAATAAATTGTTCCTTTCTACTGACAAACACATAATTGCCAGAAAATGGCAGCATGAGACACGATCCATAAAAAAAATGTATCATAAATGAAAAAGCGTGAAGAAGAAGATCTGAAAAGTGCATTTCAACTGCCATTAGGTAGATTTGAAGAAAAATAAAATGTTCCTTTATATTGACAAATGCATGATTGAAAGGAATTGGCGTCAAGAGACACGGTGCATACAATGGCTTTAGCAGATATATAAGGTTCAAGAAAACGTTTTGAAAAATGGATAGATATATGTCATTAAGCAGCAGTGAAGGGAAAAAAAAAAACAACCTCCTATCTACTGACAAACGCACGATTGCCAGAAATTGGCGCCAAGACACATCAACCATACAAAGTGTTTCATAAACGCAATAGCGTCAACAAGAAGTTCTCAAAAGTACATTTTTAAGTGTCATTGAGTAGCTGTCAAAGGAAGTGAAAGGTTTCTTTCTCCGGGGAAATATACGATTGTTACAAATTGGCTTCAAGAGATTCAATCCTTCTCATGAGTTTCACAAATGCATAAGTGTCAATAAAACGTTTCCAAAATGCCATGCTTAGCTCTCATTAGTTAGTTGTGAAGAGATATAAAGGGTTCCTCTCTACTGAGAAATGAATGAATACGAGAAATTGGCGTCAAGAGACACGAAGCATCGAATGAGTTTCATAAAAGCATAAGTGTCTACAAAACGTTATCAAATGTGCACGTGTAACTGTTATTAAGTAGATCTGAAGAGCAATAAAGCGTTCCTATATACTGAGAAATGTATGATTGGCAGAAATTGTTCTCAAAGGACTTGAACTGTCCAATGAATTATATAAATGTATAAGTGTCATGAAAACCTTCTCGAAAGAGGATGTATGTTTATCTCAAATTAAGTAGCTGTCAAGAGAAATAAAGGGTTCCTATCTACTGACAAATGCATGATTGCCACAAATTGACGTGAAGAGACACGAATGATACTAGTTGGTTTGTACATTCATAATCATCAACAATACCTGCTAAAAATCAACTCTTAGCTGACAATAAATAGTTGTGAAGAGGAATAAATTGTTCCATTCTACTGCCAAACGCATCATTGCCAGAAATTGGCATCAGCAAACACGATCCATACAAAATGTATCATAAATGAAAAATCGTGAAGAAGAAGATCTCAAAAGTGCATTTCAACTGTCATTAAGTAGATGTGAAGAAATATAAAATGTTCCTTAACACTGACAAATGATTCATTGAAAGGAATTGGCCTCTAGAGACACCGTCCATCTAATGGCTTTCTCAGATATATAAGCTTCAAGAAAACGTTTTGAAAAATGGATAATTATTTGCCAATAAGCAGGAGTGAAGGGAAATAAAGCGCTCCTATCTACTGACAAACGCACGATTGCCAGAAATTGGCGTCAAGAGACACGAACCTTAGAAAGTGTTTGATCAATGCAAAAGTGTCAAGAAGAAGTTCTCAACTGTATATTTTTAAGTGTCATAGAGTAGCTGCCAAGGGAAGTGAATGCTTCCTTTCTCCGGGCAAATGTACGATTGTCACAAATTGGTTTCAAGAGACTCAAACCATCCGATTAGTTTCACAGATGCAGAAGTGTCAAGACAACGTTTCAATAAGTCCATGCTTAGCTGTCATTAATTAGTTGTGAAGAGATAAAAAGGGTTCCACTCTGCTGAGAAATGGATGATTACGAGACATTGGCGTCAAGAGACACGAAGCATAGAATGAGTTTCATAAAAGCATAAGTGTCTACACAACTTTATCAAATGTACACGTGAAACTGATGGTAAGTAGTTCTGAAGAGCAATAAAGGGTTCTTATATGCTGACAACTGCATGATTCCCACAAATTGTTGTCAAGGGACTTGAACAGTTCGATGTCTTTCATATATGTATAAGTGTCAAGAGATCCTTCTCAAAAGTGGATGTTTTTGTGAAATTAAGTAGCTGTCAAGAGAAATAAAGGGTTCCAATCTACTGACAAATGCATGATTGATACAAATTAACGTGAAGAGACACAAATGGTACTAGGAGTGTTGTAGATTCATAAGCAATAGCAATACCTTCTAAACATTGACTCTTCACTGACAATAAATAGTTGTGAAGATGAATAAATTGTTCCTTTTTATGACAAGCACATAATTGCCAGAAATTGGCCTGAGGAGACACGATCCATACAAAATGTATCATAAATAATAAAGCGTCAAGAAGATGTCAAAAGTGCATTTCAACTGTCATTAAGTAGATCTGAAGAAACATAAAATGTTCCATTATACTGACAAATGCATGATTGAAAGGAATTGGCGTCAAGAGACATGGTCCATCCAATGGCTTGCTCAGTAATATAAGGTTGAAGAAAAGATTTTTAAAAATGGATATTTCTATGTCATTTTGCAGCAGTGAAATCAAATAAAGGGCTTCCATCTACTGACAAACGCACGATTACCAGAAATTGGCGTCAAGAGACACGAACCATACAAAGTGTTTCATAAATGCAAAGGCGTCAACAGGAAGTTCTCAAAAGTACATTTGTAAGTGTCTTTGAGTAGCTGCTAAGGGAAGTGAATGGTTTCTTTCCCCGGGGAAATGTATGATTGTCACAAATTGGCTTCAAGAGACTCAAACCATCCAATGAATTTCACAAATGCATAAGAGTCAAGAAAACGTTTCGAAAAGTCCATGCCTTGCTGTCCTTAATTAGTTGTAAAGAGATACAAAGGGTTCCTCCCTTCTGACAAATGCATGATTACGAGACATTGGCGTCAAGAGACACGAAGCATGAAATGAGTTTCATAAAAGCATAAGTGTCTACAAAACGTTATCAAATGTGCACGTGTAACTGTTATTAAGTAGATCTGAAGAGCAATAAAGCGTTCCTATATACTGAGAAATGTATGATTGGCACAAATTGTTGTCAATGTACTTGAACTGTTCAATGTGTTTCATGTATGAATAAGTGTCTAGAAAACCTTCTCAAAAGTGGACGTTTTTCTGATATTAAGTAGCTGTCAAGAGAAATAAAGGGTTCCTGTCTACTGACAAATGCATGACTGCCACGAATTGACGTGAAGAGACACGAATGATGCTAGGTGTTTTGTAATTTCATAAGCATCAACAATATCTTCTAAAAACTGACTCTTATCTGACAATAAATAGTTGTGAAGAGGAATAAATTGTTCCTTTCTACTGACAAACACAAAATTGCCAGAAAATGACAGCATGAGACACGATCCATAAAAAAATGTATCATAAATGAAAAAGCGTGAAGAAGAAGATCTGAAAAGTGCATTTCAACTGCCATTAGGTAGATTTGAAGAAACATAAAATGTTCCTTTATATTGACAAATGCATGATTGTAAGGAATTGGCGTCAAGAGACACGGTGCATACAATGGCTTTAGCAGATATATAAGGTTCAAGAAAACGTTTTCAAAAATGGATAGATATATGTCATTAAGCAGCAGTGAAGGGGAAAAAAAACAACATCCTATCTACTGAGAAACGCACGATTGCCAGAAATTGGCGCCAAGACACATCAACCATACAAAGTGTTTCATAAACGCAATAGCGTCAACAAGAAGTTCTCAAAAGTACATTTTTAAGTGTCATTGAGTAGCTGTCAAAGGAAGTGAAAGGTTTCTTTCTCCGGGGAAATGTACGATTGTTACAAATTGGCTTCAAGAGATTCAATCCATCCCATGAGTTTCACAAATGCATAAGTTTCAATAAAGCGTTTCCAAAATGCCATGCTTAGCTCTCATTAGTTAGTTGTGAAGAGATATAAAGGGATCCTCTCTACTGAGAAATGAATGAATACGAGAAATTGGCGTCAAGAGACACGAAGCATGGAATGAGTTTCATACAAGCACAAGTCTCTACAAAACGTTATCAAATGTGCACGTGTAACTGTTATTACGTAGTTCTTATGAGCAATAAAGGGTTCCTATATACTGACAAATGCATGATTGCCACAAATTGTTGTCAAGGGTCTTGAACTGTCCAATGAGTTTCATATATGTATAAGTGTGAAGAAAATCTTTTCTAAAGAGGATGCATGTTGATCTGAAAGTAAGTAGCTGTCAAGAGAAATAATGGGTTCGATTCTATTAACAAATGCACGAATGTCACAAATTAACGTGAACCGACACGAATGATACTAGGTGTTTTGTAAATTCATAAGCATCAACAATACCTTCTAAAAATTGTCTCTTAGCTGACAATAAATAGCTGTGAAGAGGAATAAATTGTTCCTTTCTACTGACAAACACATAATTGCCAGATATTGGCATCAGGAGATACGATCCTTACAAAATGAATCATACATAGAAAAGCGTTAAGAAGAAGATCTCAAAAGTGCATTTCAGCTGTCATTAAGTAGATATGAAGAAACATAAAATGTTCTATTGTACTAACAAATGCATGATTGAAAGGAAATGGAGTCAAGAGGCACGGTCATCCAAAGGATATCTCAGATATATAAGGTTCAAGGAAACGTTTTGAAAAATGGATATGTATATGTCATTAAGCAGCAGTGAAGGGAAATAAAGGGCTCTTATATACTGACAAAGCATAATTGCCAGAAATTGGCATGAGGAGATATTATCCATACAGAATGTATCATAGATGAAAAAGCGTCAAGAAGATCTCAAGAGACACGGTCCATCCAATGTCGTTATCAGATATATTAGGTTCCAGAAAACGTTTTGAAAACTGGATATTTCTATGTCATTAAGAAGCAGTGAAGGGAAATAAACGTCTCCTATCTACTGACAAACGCAGGATTTCCAGATATTGGCGTCAATAGACACGACTCATACAAAGTGTTTCATAACTGCAATAGCGTCAACAAGAAGTTTTAAAAGTACATTTTTAAGTGTCATTGAGTGTCTGCCATGAGAAGTGAATGGTTCCATTCCCCTGGGAAATGTACGGTTGTCACAAATTGGCTTCAAGAGACTCAATCGATCCAATGAGTTTCACAAATGCATAAATGTCAAGAAAACGTTTCAAAAAGTCCATGCTTAGCTGTCATTAATTAGTTGTGAAGAGATATAAAGGGTTCCTCTCTGCTGAGAAATGCATGATTACGAGACATTGGCGTCAAGAGACACGATGCATAGAATGAGTTTCATAAAAGCATAAGTGTCTACAAAACTTTATCAAATGTACACGTGAAACTGATAGTAAGTAGTTCTTAAGAGCAATAAAGGGTTCTTATATGCTGACAACTGCATGATTCCCACAAATTGTTGTCAAGGGACTTGAACAGTTCAGTGTCTTTCATATATGTATAAGTGTCAAGAAAACCTTCTCAAAAGTGGATGTTTATCTGAAATTAAGTAGCTGTCAAGAGAAATAAAGGGTTCCAATCTACTGACAAATGCATGATTGATACAAATTAACGTGAAGAGACACAAATGATACTAGGATTTCTGTAAATTCATAAGCATTAACAATACCTTCTAAACATTGACTCTTCACTGACAATAAATAGTTGTGAAGATGAATAAATTGTTCCTTTTTATGACAAGCACATACTTGCCAGAAATTGGCCTGAGGAGACACGGTCCATACAAAATGTATCATAAATAATAAAGCGTCAAGAAGATGTCAAAAGTGCATTTCAACTGTCATTAAGTGGATCCGAAGAAACATAAAATGTTCCATTATACTGACAAATGCATGATTGAAAGGAATTGGCGTCAAGAGACACGGTCCATCCAATGTCCTGCTCAGTAATATAAGGTTGAAGAAAAGATTTTTAAAAATGGATATTTCTATTTCATTTAGCAGCAGTGAAATCAAATAAAGGGCTTCCATCTACTGACAAACGCACGATTACCAGAAATTGGCGTCAAGAGGCACGAACCATACAAAGTGTTTCATAAATGCAAAGGCATCAACAGGAAGTTCTCAAAAGTACATTTTTAAGTGTCTTTGAGTAGCTGCTAAGGGAAGTGAATGGTTTCTTTCCCCAGGGAAATGTACGATTGTCACAAATTGGCTTCAAGAGACTCAAACCATCCAATGAATTTCACAAATGCATAAGAGTCAAGAAAACGTTTCGAAAAGTCCATGCCTTGCTGTCCTTAATTAGTTGTAAAGAGATACAAAGGGTTCCTCCCTTCTGACAAATGCGTGATTACGAGACATTGGCTTCAAGAGACACGAAGCATGAAATGAGTTTCATAAAAGCATAAGTGTCTACAAAACGTTATCAAATGTGCACGTGTAACTGTTATTAAGTAGATCTGAAGAGCAATAAAGCGTTCCTATATACTGAGAAATGTATGATTGGCACAAATTGTTGTCAATGTACTTGAAATGTTCAATGTGTTTCATATATGTATAAGTGTCTAGAAAACTTTCTCAAAAGTGGACGTTTTTCTGATATTAAGTAGCTGTCAAGAGAAACAAAGGGTTCCTGTCTACTGATAAATGCATGATTGCCACAAATTGACGTGAAGAGACACGAATGATACTAGGTGTTTTGTAATTTCATAAGCATCAACAATATCTTCTAAACATTGACTCTTATCTGACAATAAATAGTTGTGAAGAGGAATAAATTGTTCCTTTCTACTGACAAACACATAATTGCCAGAAAATGACAGCATGAGACACGATCCATAAAAAAAAAAATGTATCATAAATGGAAAAGCGTGATGAAGAAGATCTGAAAAATGCATTTCACCTGACATTAGGTAGATTTGAAGAAACATAAAATGTTCCTTTATATTGACAAATGCATGATTGAAAGGAATTGGTGTCAAGAGACACGGTCCATCCAATGGCTTGCTCAGTAATATAAGGTTGAAGAAAAGATTTTTAAAAATGGATATTTCTATGTCATTTAGCAGCAGTGAAATCAAATAAAGGGCTTCCATCTACTGACAAACGCACGATTACCAGAAATTGGCGTCAAGAGACACGAACCATACAAAGTGTTTCATAAATGCAAAGGCGTCAACAGGGAGTTCTCAAAAGTACATTTGTAAGTGTCTTTGAGTAGCTGCCAAGGGAAGTGAATGGTTTCTTTCCCCAGGGAAATGTACGATTGTCAGAAATTGGCTTCAAGAGACTCAAACCATCCAATGAATTTCACAAATGCATAAGAGTCAAGAAAACGTTTCGAAAAGTCAATGTCTTGCTGTCCTTAATTAGTTGTAAAGAGATACAAAGGGTTCCTATCTTCTGACAAATGCGTGATTACGAGACATTGGCGTCAAGAGACACGATGCATGAAATGAGTTTCATAAAAGCATAAGTGTCTACAAAACGTTATCAAATGTGCACGTGTAACTGTTATTAAGTAGATCTGAAGAGCAATAAAGCGTTCCTATATACTGAGAAATGTATGATTGGCACAAATTGTTGTCAATGTACTTGAAATGTTCAATGTGTTTCATGTATGAATAAGTGTCTAGAAAACCTTCTCAAAAGTGGAAGATTTTCTGATATTAAGTAGCTGTCAAGAGAAATAAAGGGTTCCTGTCTACTGACAAATGCATGATTGCCACAGATTGACGTGAAGAGACACGAATGATACTGGGTGTTTTGTAATTTCATAAGCATCAACAATATCTTCTAAAAATTGACTCTTATCTGACAAGAAATAGTTGTGAAGAAGAATAAATTGTTCCTTTCTACTGACAAACACATAATTGCCAGAAAATGGCAGCATGAGACACGATCATAAAAAAAAAATGTATCATAAATGAAAAAGCGTGATGAAGAAGATCTGAAAAGTGCATTTCAACTGCCATTAGGTACATTTGAAGAAACATAAAATATTCCTTTATCTTGACAAATGCATGATTGAAAGGAATTGGCGTCAAGAGACACAGTGCATAGAATGGCTTTAGCAGATATATAAGGTTCAAGAAAACGTTTTGAAAAATGGATAGATATATGTCATTAAGCAGCAGTGAAGGGAAAAAAAAAAAAAACAACCTCCTATCTACTGACAAACGCACGATTGCCAGAAATTGGCGCCAAGACACATCAACCATACAAAGTGTTTCATAAACGCAATAGCGTCAACAAGAAGTTTTCAAAAGTACATTTTTAAATGTCATTGAGTAGCTGTCAAAGGAAGTGAAAGGTTTCTTTCTCCGGGCAAATGTACGATTGTTACAAATTGGCTTCAAGAGATTCAGTCCATCTCATGAGTTTCACAAATGCATAAGTGTCAATAAAGCGTTTCCAAAATGCCATGCTTAGCTCTCATTAGTTAATTGTGAAGAGATATAAAGGGTTCCTCTCTACTGAGAAATGAATGAATACGAGAAATTGCCGTCAAGAGACACGAAGCATGGAATGAGTTTCATACAAGCATAAGTCTCTACAAAACGTTATCAAATGTGCACGTGTAACTGTTATTAGGTGGTTCTGAAGAGCAATAAAGGGTTCCTATATACTGACAAATGCATGATTGCCACAAATTGTTGTCAAGGGTCTTGAACTGTCCAATGAGTTTCATATATGTAAAAGTGTAAAGAAAATCTTTTCTAAAGAGGATGTATGTTTATCTGAAATTAAGTAGCTGTCAAGAGAAATAATGGGTTCGAATCTACTAACAAATGCATGAATGTTACAAATTAACGTGAACCGACACGAATGATACTAGGTGTTTTGTAAATTCATAAGCATCAACAATACCTTCTAAAAATTGTCTCTTAGCTGACAATACATAGTTGTGAAGAGGAATAAATTGTTCCTTTCTACTGACAAACACATAATTGCCAGATATTGGCATCAGGAGATACGATCCTTACAAAATGCGTCATAAATAGAAAAGCGTTAAGAAGAAGATCTCAAAAGTGCATTTCAGTTGTCATTAAGTAGATAGGAAGAAACATAAAATGTTCTATTGTACTAACAAATGCATGATTGAAAGGAATTGGAGTCAAGAGGCACGGTCATCCAAAGGATATCTCAGATATATAAGGTTCAAGGAAACGTTTTGAAAAATGGATATGTATATGTCATTAAGCAGCAGTGAAGGGAAATAAAGGGTTCTTATCTACTGACAAAAGCATAATTGCCAGAAATTGGCATGAGGAGATATTTTCCATACAGAATGTATCATAGATGAAAAAGCGTCAAGAAGATCTCAAGAGACACGGTCCATCCAATGTCGTTATCAGATATATTAGGTTGCATAAAACGTTTTGAAAACTGGATATTTATGTCATTAAGATGCAGTGAAGGGAAATAAACGTCTCCTATCTACTGACAAACGCAGGATTTCCAGAAATTGGCGTCAATAGACACGACTCATCCAAAGTGTTTCATAACTGCACCAGCGTCAACAAGAAGTTTTAAAAATACATTTTTAAGTGTCATTGAGTGTCTGCCAAGAGAAGTGAATGGTTCCATTCCCCTGGGAAATGTACGGTTGTCACAAATTGGCTTCAAGAGACTCAATTGATCCAATGAGTTTCACAAATGCATAAGTATCAAGAAAACGTTTCAAAAAGTCCATGCTTAGATCTCATTAATTAGTTGTAAAAAGATATAAAGGATTCCCCTCGACTGACAAATGGATGATTACGAGAAATTGGCGTCAAGAGACACGAAGCATCGAATGAGTTTCATAAAAGCAAAATTGTCTACAAAACGTTATCAAATGTGCACGTGTAACTGTTATTAAGTAGTTCTGAAGAACAATAAAGGGTTTGTATGTACTGACAAATGCGTGATTGGCAGAAACTGTTCTGAAAGGACTTGAACTGTCCAATGAATTACATAAATGTATAAGTGTCATGAAAACCTTCTCAAAAGAGGATGTATGTTTATCTGAAATTAAGTAGCTGTCAAGAGAAATAAAGGGTTCCTATCTACTGACAAATGCATGATTACCACAAATTGACGTGAAGAGACACGAAGGATACTAGTTGTTTTTTAAATTCATAATCATCAACAATACCTTCTAAAAATCAACTCTTAGCTGACAATAAATAGTTGTGAAACGGAATAAATTGTTCCATTCTACTGCCAAACGCATCATTGCCAGATATTGGCATCAGGAAACACGATCCATACAAAATGTATCATAAATGAAAAATCGTGAAGAAGAAGATCTCAAAAGTGCATTTCAACTGTCATTAAGTAGATGTGAAGAAACATAAAATGTTCCTTTACACTGACAAATGATTCATTGAAAGGAATTGGCCTCTAGAGACACCGTCCATCTAATGGCTTTCTCAGATATATAAGCTTCAAGAAAACGTTTTGAAAAATGGATATGTATTTGCCAATAAGCAGCAGTGAAGGGAAATAAAGGGCTCCTATCTACTGACAAACGCACGATTGCCAGAAATTGGCGTCAAGAGACACGAACCATAGAAAGTGTTTGATAAATGCAAAAGCGTCAAGAAGTTCTCAACAGTATATTTTTAAGTGTCATAGAGTAGCTGCCAAGGGAAGTGAATGCTTCCTTTCTCCGGGCATATGTACGATTGTCACAAATTGGCTTGAAGAGACTCAAACCATCCAATGAATTTCACAAATGCATAAGAGTCAAGAAAACGTTTCCAAAAATCCATGCCTTGCTCTCCTTAATTAGTTGTAAAGAGATACAAAGGGTTCCTCCCTTCTGACAAAAGTCATGATTACGAGACATTGGCGTCAAGAGACACGAAGCATGAAATGACTTTCATAAAAGCATAAGTGTCTACAAAACGTTATCAAATGTGCACGTGTAACTGTTATTAAGTAGATCTGAAGAGCAATAAAGCGTTCCAATATACTGAGAAATGTATGATTCCCACAAATTGTTCTCAAAGGACTTGAACTGTCCAATGAATTACATAAATGTATAAGTGTCATGAAAATCTTCTCAAAAGAGGATGTATGTTTACCTGAAATTAAGTAGCTGTCAAGAGAAATAAAGGGTTCCTATCTACTGACAAATGCATGATTGCCACAAATTGACGTGAAGAGACACGAATGATACTAGTTGTTTTGTAAATTCATAATCATCAACAATACCTTCTAAAAATCAACTCTTAGCTGACAATAAATAGTTGTGAAACGGAATAAATTGTTCCATTCTACTGCCAAACGCATCATTGCCAGAAATTGGCATCAGGAAACACGATCCATACAAAATGTATCATAAATGAAAAATCGTGAAGAAGAAGATCTCAAAAGTGCATTTCAACTGTCATTAAGTAGATGTGAAGAAACATAAAATGTTCCTTTACACTGACAAATGATTCATTGAAAGGAATTGGCCTCTAGAGACACCGTCCATCTAATGGCTTTCTCAGATATATAAGCTTCAAGAAAACGTTTTGAAAAATGGATATTTATTTGCCAATAAGCAGCAGTGAAGGGAAATAAAGGGCTCCTATCTACTGACAAACGCACGATTGCCAGAAATTGGCGTCAAGAGACACGAACCATAGAAAGTGTTTGATAAATGCAAAAGCGTCAAGAAGAAGTTCTCAACAGTATATTTTTAAGTGTCATAGAGTAGCTGCCAAGGGAAGTGAATGCTTCCTTTCTCCGGGCAAATGTACGATTGTCACAAATTGGCTTCAAGAGACTCAAACCATCCAATTAGTTTCACAGATGCAGAAGAGTCAAGACAACGTTTCAATAAGTCCATGCTTAGCTGTCATTAATTAGTTGTGAAGAGATATAAAGAGTTCCACTCTGCTGAGAAATGCATGATTACGAGACATTGGCGTCAAGAGACACGAAGTATAGAATGAGTTTCATAAAAGCATAAGTGTCTACAAAACTTTATCAAATGTACACGTGAAACTGATGGTAAGTAGTTCTGAAGAGCAATAAAGGGTTCTTATATGCTGACAACTGCATGATTCCCACAAATTGTTGTCAAGGGACTTGAACAGTTCAATGTCTTTCATATATGTATAAGTGTCAAGAAAACCTTCTCAAAAGTGGATGTTTATGTGAAATTAAGTAGCTGTCAAGAAATATAAAGGGTTCCAATCTCCTGACAAATACATGATTGATACATATTAACGTGAAGAGACACAAATGGTACTAGGAGTTCTGTAGATTCATAAGCAATAACAATACCTTCTAAACATTGACTCTTCACTGACAATAAATAGTTGTGAAGATGAATAAATTGTTCCTTTTTATGACAAGCACATAATTGCCAGAAATTGGCCTGAGGAGACACGATCCATACAAAATGTATCATAACTAATAAAGCGTCAAGAAGATGTCAAAAGTGCATTTGAACTGTCATTAAGTAGATGTGAAGAAACATAAAATGTTCCATTATACTGACAAATGCATGATTGAAAGGAATTGGTGTCAAGAGACACGGTCCATCCAATGGCTTGCTCAGTAATATAAGGTTGAAGAAAAGATTTTTAAAAATAGATATTTCTATGTCATTTAGCAGCAGTGAAATCAAATAAAGGGCTTCCATCTACTGACAAACGCACGATTACCAGAAATTGGCGTCAAGAGACACGAACCATACAAAGTGTTTCATAAATGCAAAGGCGTCAACAAGAAGTTCTCAAAAGGACATTATTAAGTGTCTTTGAGTAGCTGCCAAGGGAAGTGAATGGTTTCTTTCCCCAGGGAAATGTACGATTGTCAGAAATTTTCTTCAAGAGACTCAAACCATCCAATGAATTTCACAAATGCATAAGAGTCAAGAAAACGTTTCGAAAAGTCCATGCCTTGCTGTCCTTAATTAGTTGTAAAGAGATACAAAGGGTTCCTCCCTTCTGACAAATGCGTGATTACGAGACATTGGCTTCAAGAGACACGAAGCATGAAATGAGTTTCATAAAAGCATAAGTGTCTACAAAACGTTATCAAATGTGCACGTGTAACTGTTATTAAGTAGATCTGAAGAGCAATAAAGCGTTCCTATATACTGAGAAATGTATGATTGGCACAAATTGTTGTCAATGTACTTGAAATGTTCAATGTGTTTCATATATGTATAAGTGTCTAGAAAACTTTCTCAAAAGTGGACGTTTTTCTGATATTAAGTAGCTGTCAAGAGAAACAAAGGGTTCCTGTCTACTGATAAATGCATGATTGCCACAAATTGACGTGAAGAGACACGAATGATACTAGGTGTTTTGTAATTTCATAAGCATCAACAATATCTTCTAAACATTGACTCTTATCTGACAATAAATAGTTGTGAAGAGGAATAAATTGTTCCTTTCTACTGACAAACACATAATTGCCAGAAAATGACAGCATGAGACACGATCCATAAAAAAAAAAATGTATCATAAATGGAAAAGCGTGATGAAGAAGATCTGAAAAATGCATTTCACCTGACATTAGGTAGATTTGAAGAAACATAAAATGTTCCTTTATATTGACAAATGCATGATTGAAAGGAATTGGCGTCAAGAGACACGGTGCATACAATGGCTTTAGCAGATATATAAGGTTCAAGAAAACGTTTTGAAAAATGGATAGATATATGTCATTAAGCAGCAGTGAAGGGAAAAAAAAAAACAACCTCCTAGCTACTGACAAACGCACGATTGCCAGAAATTGGTGCCAAGACACATGAACCATACAAAGTGTTTCATAAACGCAATAGCTTTAACAAGAAGTTCTCAAAAGTACATTTTTAAGTGTCATTGAGTAGCTGTCAAAGGAAGTGAAGGGTTTCTTTCTCCGGGCAAATGTACGATTGTTACAAATTGGCTTCAAGAGATTCAATCCATCCCATGAGTTTCACAAATGCATAAGTGTCAATAAAGCGTTTCCAAAATGCCATGCTTAGCTCTCATTAGTTAGTTGTGAAGAGATATAAAGGGTTCCTCTCTACTGAGAAATGAATTAATACGAGAAACTGGCGTCAAGAGACACGAAGCATGGAATGAGTTTCATACAAGCATAAGTCTCTACAAAACGTTATCAAATGTGCACGTGTAACTGTTATTAGGTAGTTCGTAAGAGCAATAAAGGGTTCCTATATACTGACAAATGCATGATTGCCACAAATTGTTGTCAAGGGTCTTGAACTGTCCAATGAGTTTCATATATGTATAAGTGTAAAGAAAATCTTTTCTAAAGAGGATGCATGTTGATCTGAAAGTAAGTAGCTGTCAAGAGAAATAATGGGTTCGAATCTACTAACAAATGCATGAATGTCACAAATTAACGTGAAGAGACACGAATGATACTAGGTGTTTTGTAAATTCATAAGCATCAACAATACCTTCTAAAAATTGTCTCTTAGCTGACAATAAATAGTTGTGAAGAGGAATAAATTGTTCCTTTCTACTGACAAACACATAATTGCCAGATATTGGCATCAGGAGATACGATCCTTACAAAATGCATCATAAATAGAAAAGCGTTAAGAAGAAGATCTCAAAAGTGCATTTCAGCTGTCAATAAGTAGATAGTAAGAAACATAAAATGTTCTATTGTACTAACAAATGCATGATTGAAAGGAATTGGAGTCAAGAGGCACTGTCATCCAAAGGATATCTCAGATATATAAGGTTCAAGAAAACGTTTTGAAATATGGATATGTATATGTCATTAAGCAGCAGTGAAGGGAAATAAAGGGCTCTTATATACTGACAAAAGCATAATTGCCAGAAAATATCATGAGGAGATATTATCCATACAGAATGTATCATAGATGAAAAAGCGTCAAGAAGATCTCAAGAGACACGGTCCATCCAATGTCGTTATCAGACATATTAGGTTCCAGAAAACGTTTTGAAAACTGGATATTTATATGTCATTAAGAAGCAATGAAGGGAAATAAACGTCTCCTATCTACTGACAAACGCAGGAGTTCCAGAAATTGGCGTCAATAGACACGACTCATACAAAGTGTTTCATAACTGCAATAGCGTCAACAAGAAGTTTTAAAAGTACATTTCTAAGTGTCATTGAGTGTCTGCCAAGAGAAGTGAATGGTTCCATTCCCCTGAGAAATGCACGGTTGTCACAAATTCCCTTCAAGAGACTCAATCGTTCCAATGAGTTTCACAAATGCATAGGTGTCAAGAAAACGTTTCAAAAAGTCCATGCTTAGATCTCATTAATTAGTTGTAAAAAGATATAAAGGATTCCCCTCGACTGACAAATGGATGATTACGAGAAATTGGCGTCAAGAGACACGAAGCATCGAATGAGTTTCATAAAAGCATAATTGTCTTCAATACGTTATCAAATGTGCACGTGTAACTGTTATTAAGTAGTTCTGAAAAGCAATAAAGGGTTTGTATGTACTGACAAATGAGTGATTGGCAGAAATTGTTCTGAAAGGACTTGAACTGTCCAATGAATTACAGAAATGTATAAGTGTCATGAAAACCTTCTCAAAAGAGGATGTATGTTTATCTGAAATTAAGTAGCTGTCAAGAGAAATAAAGGGTTCCTATCTACTGACAAATGCATGATTGCCACAAATTGACGTGAA
>JAECUM010038202.1:0-16159 GCA_016617855.1 Megalonaias nervosa
TTGTATGCTCTAGTAATTTTTAATCATGATTCTGAATGTTATCATAACTATACAGGTTATAACACAAATACAGGAGTGGGCCATCTGGTAAAATAGAGGATACTCGTAAATATTTGATAGTTATCTGCAGCTAAAACTCTAGGTAATGCTATTTGTTTACAGGCCTGAATTAGCTATATCTAGCGATAATGTCTATTTGTTTACAGGCCTGAACTAACTATATCTAGCGATAATGTCTATTTGTTTACAGGCCTGAACTAGCTATATCTAGTGATAATGCATATTTTGTTTACAGGCCTGAACTGGCTATATCTATTTGTTTTGTTTACAGGCCTGAACTGGCTATATCTAGTGATAATGCCTATTGGTTTACAGGCCTGCACGGGCTGTATCTAGTGATAATGTCTATTTGTTTACAGACCTAAACTGGCAATATCTAGTGATAATGCCTATTTGTTTACTGGCCTGAACTGGCTATATCTGGTGATAATGCCTATTTGTTTACAGGCCTGAACTGGCTGTTATCTAGTGATAATGCCTATTTGTTTACAGGCCTGAACTGACTATATCTAGTGATAATGCCTATTTGTTTACAGGCATGCACGGGCTGTATCTGGTGATAATGCCTATTTATTTGCAAGTCTGAAAAAAAGGGCTGTATCTAGTGATAATGTCTATTTATTGACAGGCCTGGACGGACTGTATCTAGCGACAAAATGCCTATTTATTTACAAGTCGGAAAAGTCTGTATCTAGCGATAATGCCTATTTATTTACAATTCTGAACAGACTGTATCTAGCGATAATGCCAATTTGTTTACAGGCCTAAATGGGCTGTGTCTAGCGACAATGCCTATTTGTTTACAAATCTGAACGGTATACAGATGTATTAAAAAACAGTTTGTATTACAAAAAGAAACGTGCAAAAGAATGGCAATGTTGATTTATTGACTTCATATGTAGAAAGTTATACTCCAGTGTTTTAACAAAGATGAAGATTTAGAGATTAAATTAATGTCTATAACCTTGAGATACGTACCTATAACCCTGGTCTCAAGAGGTTTAAAACAGCGCAGTACGAAAAAGAATGCATTGTTTTCTCGATGATCATAAATATATACAATTTTATTCAGCTAAATTGACCCTACACATTGGAACTCTGGTAATATTTGCAATGTCAGTCAGCAATGATTTTCCAAATCCAAAGATAGAATTTATGGAAAACAAAAGTCGATTTAAAACCACGCATGATGACTCATCATATGAAGCAATGCTAGCAGATTAAGACATCAGAATGGATTTTTGACATCATTCCTAGGCATTATACGAAGTAACTTTAGCAGAGTCGGTAGTTAGAATGGCTAAATTGCGCATACATTTTGACATCATTCAAATCGCTGAAAGGACAGAAGAAACGTTGAAAATTGCTGAAAATAATAGTCCTTGTTTTAGGCGGATGGCTTTTGATTACAACTAATTACCATGTACCAAGCAGAGGGTATTTTCTGGATGTTTATATCGTCTAAAAGACCAATTAAGCGTTGAATTTAAGACAGCCTTGAAATAAAATCCAGAAATTACAGTTGCTTACACAAATATCAATTCAATGAACAAATTAAATGCAACAGAATAGACTGTTCTGAAGAAAGTTTTGTCCACATAATCTACCTATTTACCATACAAGCAAGCGAATAGTCCCTTGGATGATCAGTGACAGGAAGGAATTATTGCAATGATGACGTACGAAAATACAAAACTTGACATCACACATTTAGACAGTGATACATATCTTTACTTAAAAAATATGCTTCTGTTAATAAAGTGAAAACAAAAAAGGGACGAGATACACTACGCTTTCACAGAAACTTTCAAATAGCGAAAATGTAGAAAGATATAGTGAAGTGAAGGAAACGTTATAACGAGAACGTCAAGGTACCATGTATGTGTTTGTGTTTTTTTAACGAAGCTTTAACAATATTAGTCATATCGCTGCGATATCTACAGTGTGACAGTTTATAGTGATGTCTAGCCCTGGGGCATCATGACGCAAACATGTAGTATATGTCCCACCCAGTCACATTATCCTGACACTAGGCTGACCAGTCCTAACACTAACCTCTTAATGCTGAACGCCAAGCGAGGCATCTGCTTGTACCATTTTATAAGTCTTTGGTATGCCTCGGCCGGAGTTCGAACCCACGGACTTCCGCATCCGAGGCGGGCGCTCAAGGTACCGCTGGAAAAGGAAATAAATCCATAATTTTCAATTTATATAGAAAAAGTCGTATATAGTGCAAAGGTTTAACAGCATGCTAAAGCCTAGAACGTTAAACTATTTCGATCGAAATGAAACTTCAAAACGGTGATGTTTTACCAAAGGTAATTTAGAGATACAATACGTCATCAAAAAGGCTTCGATTGAAGTAGGCATTGAAGAAAACCGGTCAAAAGTATGGACTTATCAGATTACCGGACATACATTTGGATCACCGCAATTCAAATGAAAATGACATTTGGATCACCGAAATTCAAATGAAAATGGTACTTTTACTTGTCACTTTACCAAGTAAACTTTTAAAATCAGGCGTGCAATGTTAGGAGGGAAATAGTTTGCAAACTGGGAAATTGAAAGGATCAAAATGGAGAGGGCATGTCTTGAAAACATTTTGCTGACGAACGCCATAAAATCAAAAGAGCCATATGAGGTGACATCATCAATGATGAAGTCATCGTCAATGACACTTTTAGGTTTTTTTTAATAGTAAATAGGACAATTGTAAAATTCAGTTGATGGAACACCTAACATTCTTAGCATCGTGTCTGATGTTAAGTTCTGCTTCAAAGATTTTAAATTATATTTCTTGTTAGGTGATTTATCATGAAACTGTCATCATTGTGGCATCTTTAATTTATTCTCTTGTGTATCCTTTGCAATAATATCTATTGTATTCTCTTTTTAAACGCACGTGTTTATTGCACTCACGCCTTGTACTGACAGCTAGTTCTATTAAAGTCTGACGTATCCTTTTCTATTTGACAGCTTGGACACACCTCTCTATTAATTGTTTTATTTACCCAATTAAATTTCAAATTAACTTTTAGTGTTCAATCTAAATCCAAAAGATCCATGCGGGTATGAACTTGTTAGACAACTTGGAAAACAATTACATGAATTTTAAAAACCAACACGGAAAGGTTCAATACTAAAAAAGGAAGAGGCTAAAACATCAGACTATGATGGAAGCAAACTAAGCAAAAAGATACAAATTCACAAAGTTCAAACAAACTACATTATCTCATCTATTGCAGCAAAGCTGTTATGTATTTCGACAAATGTAAAGCTCTCTCTTCACTAAGTAACAGTCTTGTAAAAGATTTTAAAGCTGAACGAAGAGGAAGAACAGCAGACTAACCGAATTGTGTTATCACGTGTACCAGAGATATCTAAAGATATCTACGAATATAATTGTCCAATTTACTATTATTTCTTTTCAGTCTTTCATACACCTATATTGTGTGGTTTGTGTGTGATTTGGATTTTAACGTATCTTTAACAATTTTATAGGCATATCGCTACGATGTCTGCATTGTGGCAGTTTATAGTGATGTCTAGCACTGGGGCATTATGCCGCAGACATGTAGCATGATGTCCCACCCAGTCACTTGATCTTGATACCAGGTTGACCAGTCCTAACACTAACCTCTTAATGCTGAGCGCCAAGCGAGACCATTTCGATAAGTTTTTGATTGACTCTGCCGGGGTTTGAACCTGCAACCTCCCGCATCAGAGGCGAACGCTCTAACCACTTTCAATATAAAATTCTTGCTTAACGAAATACTTTTTTTTTCATTGTTAATAGGTATCATTTTTAACTCTCAACTGAAATTTTTTTAAACAATGTCTAGATGAAAAGATGATATTCTTGATCGGACAAGTTATTAATGAGAAATGGTATATATTTGGGGTATTTGTAATTAAAGTGTCATTCGCTTTGTACTGGGCCTTTATATGTGTCTACTACGCGTCCATGGGCACGCACATTTTGATTTATTATTTTTATATGAATTATGTAACAGATGCAAAGTTGAATGAAAACGTCTTTCGTCTTCATACGTGAACAACATTGGTTATGCATGTTTGAAGTCATATTTATTCATGCGCTAGTTTTATCATCTTACTCAGCGCATCATAAAACATGTTAATTACAGTCCGTACCTCTGTGGACTATTGATGTATATACGTATTTGGATTCGTCTGAGAAACCTGATGGAAAGACCTTGGCTTTTTTGTTGTACCTCTGATGATTAGTGCCATGCTTCGGCACAATTTCAAGATATTTCGTTAACAATGGCGAGAACATCATTTTGTTGAATAACATTATCACAATCGTATGTATACGGTACTGTAATAATTTTAAAGTCATAAGAAATAACACACGGAACTTTGGTGTTGATAGTTTTCTTTTCTTTTTAATGTTACAGCTGAGCTTTGTTTCGGCATTATATGTATCGGAGCTTTGTTTCGGCATTATATGTGTCGGAGCTTTGTTTCAGCATTATATGTATCGGAGTATATACGCTGCAACAAAGTATTGTGTACAACTGAAAAGGCTGCTTACTTGCTCTGGATACTTCATGATCAATAGTCATTTCCCTTAGTCAGAGCATAAACATCTTAAGATTTCGAAATTTTCGGCAGTATCTCACTTCCTTCATCGACTAATGTTGATCACTCGACTTAGAACGGTCACGTGATACAATGAGACTGGTGTAGATGGGTCGCAATTTAAGCCCCTCGTCCCTATTTAGTGTTGGCCTCCGCTGTCGTATTTCGATCGCCTCCTTCATCTTCCTTTTCCATATATTGTCCTCTGATGTGATGACCTTGGTTTGAGTGGGAACGATTTAATGTCCCATTTTGCTCTAATGTTCATGCATGACCGATGTCTTTACTGATGTATTCCTCAATCGTTGTTTCTAACACTCTACCGTTTCCCCAGCGTAGTCATTCATGACATTCGATATAATAAACCACCTGAGCAACGATAACTCTAAAGGTGAAATAAAGCTCTAGTGAGAATAAACAGATGAATTTATATTGCTGTCGCAAAATTTGATATTAAAGTAGCTGTAATTTGGAAGAGTTGGTCCCCAAATATTGAAACGCTAAGATCATTACACATCTGTGTTGGCCTCTTGTTCACCACAGCAAGATAAAAGAAATCTTTTCCCAGCTGGTGTAGCTCATAATGACGTATTGCAAAACTTTCCGTGCTGGTAAGTAAAATATTGATTTCAATTAAAACTTTCTGAGAACTGTATGAAACGAAAAAAAGTAAAATTGATTAACAAAACGGGTGCTTCTGATCGATAAACTGAAACCAAGATACTCTCACCTGTTATTACCTGAGAGGTGCCAGACAAGACGAGATAAGATACATTTCCCGACACTTATCTGCTAAAATGTATTTTGTTTTCTTTCTTCCCAAAGCGAAGCATTTTCGATGCTCAGATGAGTTGTGTTTTCAGGTATCACGAACCCTATTACCAAGTACATGTAAATTCCTATCGAAAACAAAACATTCACTTCCTTCGTATAGTCTGTTTTGGGGAGCCTGCAATGGATTCGCTTCCAACGTGCTAGTTCACTGATCTGTTAAATAGTTATCAGTGATGTCGGTATTTTCTGCAACACACAAATTTAAATCTTTTCCGCCATTTTCGACTGGAACTCCCCCCCCCCCCGATAATTACCATTGACTTTCAGAACATTTCAGCCATGTGATTTAGGCATGTGTTCGCGTTTCTCTAAAACACAGATTCGAACTGCATTTAAAGAAGAAACAAAGGAAACATGTGGCGGACATTTTGTTTACGCGGAATAAGCCGCAGGCAGGATGATAATAACAGGTGCAATAATATCTGGGCGTATATTCAGTGAGGTGCAGGTGTTGCCATAAAGCATGCAAAAAATAGTTTATGATGGACCATGGATGAAAGGTGGTAGACCACGGATGAAAGGCGATAGATCACGGATGAAAAGTGATATACCACGAATGAAAGGCGATAGACCACGAATGAAAGGCGACAGATCGTGGATGAAAGGTAATAGACCATTGATGAAAGGTGATAGACCACGGATGAAAGGTGACAGACTACGGATGAAAGGTGATAAACCAAGGATGAAAGGTGATAGACCACGGATGAAAGGCGATAGATCATGGATGAAAGGTGAAGTGTTAAATGTACCCTTCTGCATAAGAATAATTACTTTCTTGCATTGAACTGATATGTTACACGTTGTTTTAAGAAAAATACACAAAGAGACCACATCTATACAACCGGGAAAGATTTCAGTTTCCATTTTATTTCCTCCTTGTCGAAATTTCATAAATGTTTCACATAAGATGGTCGTAGACATCAATGTCAAAGCAGCAGCATGTAGCTTTTCGGGGGGGGGGGGGGTAGCGGTGTTACCAAACTTTCACGTCTTTGTAACTTCTGACGTTTCTGTGGGAATTTTAATTTGTGGTGCTGTTCTTGGGACATTCTTTCATTTGTCTAAATTCACTTTTATGAATTGTTTACTGGTCAGTTTCTTTCGGGAATGAGTAATTAATTGCGCATAAAAACGAAAATAGAACTCAGCAAAAATAATCAGCTATACAGTTTCATAATAAGAACAAACCCTTTGTTAAACCATAACAATCGGTGTCGAGATTAATTTGCAGTGTTTTCATTTTATGCTCTTTTTTTTTTTTTTTTTTTTACAGATGCCGTATATATTCGCTTGTAAGTCGAGTCCAACTGCAAGCAACATAGACCCTGATTTGTCGCCGCGTAATTCATCGACAGATTAGTATCTGTGCAAACGGTCATTGGAAAATGTATAATGTGCCTCTTTTGACTGCGCAAATAAAAGATTTTACAGAAGTGATCTAATAAAGTGGATTTTATATTATTCTTTGAATAATTTATATTATTTGCAGGTCATGACTAAATATTAAATTTATGCAATAAGCTTCATGCATTTCTTTTGAAAGAGCGTATAATTATTTGTTTAAAAATCGCAAAATACTGTAGCAGATTGACTTGGAAGACATACCTTCAATTGAGGATACTCGTATAGAATGAATAACATAACGAGATGAAATATATCCATTATTCGTTCGTAACAAGCAGTGTTCAAACTTCTTAACTTGCTGAAGTGTACAACAGATTGTAGTAGCAGAATTCTTACGGTAATGTCAGTTGTTTGCCATCTATTTTCTGTACTCGCTAATAAGTCAATGCCAACTGAAAACTGCACAGACCCAGATCTGCCGGTGCATTATGCGCCGTCAGATCTTAGTCTGTGCAGTTTCTTAGGAGTATTCAGTAGAACAAACAGCATAGACCCTGGTCTGCAGGTGCATTATGCTATGGCAGAATAGATCCTTGTTGTTGCAGTTTGACCTGACTTATAAGTGAGTACACAGGGTACTGGGAAGATAAATGGAGGACTCACGATACTAATTCAGTCGCCATATGAAACCTATGCAAACACCATGATATTACAAATTTCAAAAATTTAAATTTCTGAGTGCTCATGATCAAACCTATATTCATCAGTATAGATGCATCCTGGAAGATAGCTTCTGTGCAGTGAAAATGATATCAGCCACGGCATTTTCAGAACTCCATGTACTTGAAACATGTGCTTTCAATTCCGCACCAAAGAGTCAGATGCTAATTTCAGTAATGAGTATTCCAAACACAAGTCTGTTAAAGGACTGAAATTAAATCAATCAAACAGTGTCTCTATTTTTCAGTTACAACTAGGATAAGATCTCAAAAGATTCTTTTTACTAAATTCTAACTGTCATTATCGACAAATCCTGGCCAGCCAAACCCATACTCTATTTTACCCATTTCCAGTCTGGTTTCCATTTCTCCATACCATTTGTACCGTGATAACTGAAGCAAAAAAAAAAAAAAAAAAAAAAAAAACTACAAAAATAACTTCATATCGAGATTACATGTATTCAACAATCTTAGTCCACATGTGTGATTGGTCGACATGTTACCACTATACAAAGTGATGTATAATATTGCAGAAGTTATTTCGTCATGATCTTATCGGTGTCCATTGTAAAGGTATTCTTGAGTGAAAAATTATAACAGATGTCTTGGAAAATCCACTAATTCAAGAACTAGCATAAAATAAACCTTTATTTATTTTCTGCAACTTCGTAACGTTATTTTTGACGTCCCAAATTTAATTATGGAAATCAACAAACTTCTCCCAAGACTACGCTCTCATTTCTCTTGAAACGACTTCTGCCACCACCTTGCCTCAACAAGTTAAAATCCGTCACTTTCGTTCGTGAAGAAAGGCCTGCTTTTTTCACCTCGATTTTCAAGAGATGCACACACAAAAATAACGGAAAACAGGAATTTTAAGACCTCGGCCAACAAGTTTTGCACTGTTTTTGTTGACTTTTAAACTTTTGTTGACCAAAATCCAACTCAAAATTGATTAAAATGACAACTCAAAACGAGGATGAATCAAACAGTCTGCGCATGTAATTGCGCACTCAGAATCATTCGCTGACAACTGCGTCATAATGACTGTTGTCGTGAGAAAGCAGAGAACTAGCACCCCCCATCGTAGTGAAACTTCGGAATGATTTTTTTCTTCCATGCACAGCAACCATTAGTTCCCTACTCCGTATGCATTCTGCTACGCACTCTGCTACACGACTAACTAATAGGGAGACACAGCTTTTACCAATTACTGGCCTATGATATTGGCTTGCCAATGTAGGTCGAGCAATCTGGCGATTTATTTTACAATTTGGTATGTAATCCATAAGCCGACCAGCTCAGCAGACATGTTTATATGTTTAGAATCTAACAAAAACGTTCCCAACACATTTCTTTCTTGTGATGTCTTGCTATTTTAATCTGACGTATGCCTTGTTGTAGCTTGAACAAAGTTAAATTCTTCGTATTAATGTGTTATTTGCCAAACGTAAAATTGCCATGTTCATCAGAAGATTTCCGTTGTCAATCCTCAGTTTCGGAGGCGAGTAGTTTTGCACGTCGGCAGGCTGTTCTATCTGGAAGGTATATAAACACTGCATACAGTCCGCAACCTCATAATGCCCAAATGGAGGCAAGTGGATTTGAAAAACACGTGAAGTCATGAATTTTGGTATTGGGTTGTTTGAGTTACCTCACATGCAAGAAAAAATAAGACATCGGACATTTAACTGTCCTAATATCAGTGGTTGTTATTGTGTCATAATAATATACTTGACGTCATAATCACTCGATGATATGTATGATGGGGTTGATGGTGGATAATGTGTGAGATCTGCCCCACTCCTAATGGTTTTCGGTTGTCGTTATCTACGAGATGATCTACCTCGGTGTTACTGCCCGGATCGAGTAATTAAACATAAAATATGACATTAACGGATAGAATAACAGAGAACTGAGCAGATATATATAATACAATAACACGAGTCCCGTATGTAAAATACAACAATTTGATCAAATAAATTTTTAAAAAATGACATGTGAATGATTCGCTTTCTTGCAGTAATAGTTACAAAATTATGCGATATTCATTGAGCTGGTCTGTTACTGATAGAACAAATTTCTTCATATGATCGAGTGACAGACCAACTCAGATTGCCGGCATGACAGCAAAACCTCGTGCTTCCTGTCCTTTCCCAAATCACTGCTGGCGATTCCTCGACGTTTCTATTTCTGTAAATCTCTCTCTCTCTCTCTCTCTCTCTCTCTCTCTCTCTCTCTCTCTCTCTCTCTCTCTCTCTCTCTCTCCTTTCGGGTTATCAAATCTTAGTTGCGAACTGCGCTCTCTTTCCCACTGCGCAGTCAGGTGTGGAACTATTTTGTTTCTTCAAATAAATATATTTTATCCAACCTAAATACATGTCAGGATTTCATTCTCCTATGACCAACAAATATTCCCACTTTTTTCGTCAGATATCGTCGATCGAAATTCAACAGAACTAGTTAATATCATTCGCCTAGTACACAAACTACCTACTATCATAAATCAATGCCTTGTTATTCTTAACTGAGTACCATGAACTAATCAGCCCTCTCTGACTGTCATTGTCCCGCTGGGCCTTAAATATACCAGCTAGTCTATCAGTCGGCACAAGTTCTACGCCATCGATTCACAAATTAATTACAAAACCTTAATGGACCCCACTTCTTGTCCTAACTACTTTACTTTACTGATTAGCGATTCCTTGACATGCATTTCCAGTTATAGGAAAACTGATCCGCAGCATAAATGATACAAACCATTTAAGACAGAGAATTCACGTATTCACACAGTTTGCGTCAGAAAAAATGCATGAAATCTTACTACACGATTTCCTTTACATAAACACAACTAAATCTGAACCCATTCATATAGCAAAATATGGTATGACAGCTTACAGACATTAATCATAAAACACGCGCTAATATTTCTGAACTCAAGGAAAACTTAAGTATGAATTTTAAATGAATAAATTAAAAAATAATTACAAACTTACATCAATGAACCATCATATGTAACAGAGACTAACCTTGTATTCTATTCGAGATTCGCACGTACCTACGAAATCGGATCTCTCCACTTTTCCCGTGTCCTCAACTTTCGACACTCGTCGTTTTGGACAATATATTGAGGAATACTTATTATTTTCCGGAGTAAACTGTTTTCCTCCTTGAAGAACTTAGACTGATTAGCTGTATGAGGGGAACTATTTTAAAACCCCTGAATTCCGTCTGGTAACAACCCCCCATTTAGCTTAGCCAATCTTGATTACTACTTTACCCGCCAGAATTCTTATTAACCCATATAAATCAGAAAATTCTTCCCAGTCCGCCTTTATTAATAACTTTTCAGGAAAATAACATTTTATGACACCTATCTCAAATGGACCACAACCTTCTAAAAATCTTCTCTGTTCTTGTAACTTTACCACTATGACATCGGGTTACCATTACACTCTTCTCTGGTTCGAGCCGTTAGACAAGTGAGCCCATAATTAAAGCTCAATTCATGCCCCAAACAGACCAGATTAATTATTACAAGTTGCCAAGCTACAGCGATCCTAGCCGATACATCAAATTTTATGTTTACGTGTCACGCTGCGCTGACTCCAACAAAATGCACTATTAAAGAAGGTATTGTGAAATTTATACTACGCACAGATTATTCTGTATACAGAAATTATTCTAATTAAGTTTGCACCATTACAATATGTCATCACTAACAGCATCTTTATCAACTGTTTGAGGATTTATAAATTGAATGATTTTTCCTAAAAAAAATTTAATTAAATGTTGCAAGAATAACAACAAAAAATAAAATTAAAGTTCTTGTATTTTATTGATGGTTGAGACATCATCCAGTGTTATTTTCAACTTCTTTTGATGGTTTGTTCTTCGTAAATCTAATTTGATATGTGTCAGCCAAAGCGTACCAATTTAGGATAGACTATACATTACTCGTACCCGCAGAGGAATCCAGATTATTACAGACCATCGACCATAATGGTTTTTATACGGAATCCTTATGAATTTATTCCAGCAAGATTTGCGTAATCTTCTTATGAAGGAGGAATAACTCTGCGCTGCTGTTGTTATTATGGGTTTATCGCCTTTATTAGTAAATGATAGGCTATATATGGCGGCCAGTATATTTGGTGGGGGAAGAACCCGGGAAAACCACCGAACCGCTGGAAGCTACTGGCAAGCTTCCTAACATACCTACATTGGCCGATCCCGTGACTCGAGTCTATGCGGAGAGAGGTGGGATCTGAATGAGCTGTCAAGGCGAACGCCTTAGACCACTCGGACACCTAGAGCCCCATACAAACATATTGCCGACAAAAATGTTGTTTTATTGCTTTGAAAGAATTTTATCCCTGATTTTTTTTAAACATTTTGAATATAGCGATTGAATGTATTTTCTTTAAAATTAGTTTAATCTTTGCCACTTCTGCAATGTTTTTCCTTTGCTATTCTTTTCGCATTATTTTTAAACCTCAGTGTATGACGTATGGGTAAACATTATGATGTAACAAATTAAAATATTCTTGATTACTCAGTAACACAGATACATAACGGACGTAATGGGTCTGCAAAATTTTCAGGTTAGAGACCAAATTTGGGAAATATCTTTACGATTACTTCCGAGTCTCGTTCAGAAAGTTGAAGTTATTCCCATCGGAAAGAGACGATGACTTTCTGATCATAATTTAACACTCGGCTTTTTGCAGAAACCTTCTGGGTCTCTTGTTTAGGAATGGAAGTTATATGCATGAAATTATAATATAAATTGATGTCAGTTTATAATTATATGTGTCAATTATAATTATTGGTGTCAATTTATAATTATTGGTGTCAGTTTATAATTATAGTTGTCAATTTGTAATCGCAATATCATGCATATATCCTACTTTTTTTTAAATAGAAATCCAGATGGTTTGTTTATACAGCTGAATTTTAAATTACGTTTCCTTAACGAGTGAGTAATCATACATCTCGAGTCCTTACTTTCGGCCTTGTTCGATCCTCTTTGAGGGATGAGCGCACGGCTAAGTTGGTTAAGCTTTTGGTGCAAAAAATCTAGGAGGCAGGTGCTGTCACTTGATACACGGTTTCGACTCCTGCTTGAAACGAAGTACGATTCTCTAAAAGGTTTGAATATATCTTATGTTCTTTACATTCACAAACTTTTGGTCTTCTTCAGTATGCCATGCAAGAAGTTTGCATTTAGTAAGACCAGTGCAAAACATTGTCTTTTGAATTTGCATATAGAACACTCTATTCCCTTTACTTCTTAATAATGAGATTGTTTTGTTGCCACTATTTTGCACATAATATTTCTTGTTTAAAAATACTCGTCCAACGCTGTCCTGTCAGAAGGTATTGGACTTTTAAAATTCTATTCGGGGTAGCTGACAACCAGTTTTCTGAACAGAAGCATGCATTCCTTTTTCAATAACAGAAATATCCATTAGAATTTAAATATTGTTTTGCTGCCACCTCATTTTGAAGTCCGTGGTTTGTGAAATTGTTTCCTACAAAAGTAGGAAGGAAAACGTTCTCTTAAAAATTTGTGAAATCAGTGGAATCCTTTATGGGTAATTTTACTCATTGATTCACTGTTTCACAATCCATTTCACCTGTGATATGGCGGACACTACCACTATGCACCTAGCGAGTGAAATTAGTATAACGGGTGATAATTAGAACACCTTGTCTGTAGGTGTCAATTTATAATTATAAATTTATTTTATATACCTTGCATTTTAAAATAGAAATACAGTGGGTTTATGCATATATGGTTGTGTGGTTAGTTCCGATTTCTTAGCGACTGAGTTCTAGTCCACCTCAAGTCCTTATCTTTAACTTCAATCACTTGGGGCTAATGAGAGCATGGCTGAGTGGGTTAGGGAGCTGGTATACGCGAGCAAGGTGATGCGCGCATGGTTGCGCTGGTGCATGGTTGAGTAGATTAGGACGCTAGCGCAAGGGGACGAGCGTATGGCTGTTTGTGTTACGATACTGGTAGAAAGCTATGGGGATTCGGACTTTGGTGTAACTAACAAAATAAAAAACGTAATGCTCAAAGCTGACAGACCTAGCCAGGGTCAGATTTAGGCATAAGCTAAACAAGCTACAACTCGCGGCCTCACAGTCTTAAGGGGCCTCTCAAATTTCAGAATTTTAAAAATTTGTGACAGTTTTATTATAATTTATATTTAAGTGTTAATTTAACCCGTGATTTTTTGCATAATATGTTCACTACTATTATTTATGCAATATATTTTATATAAATGACATAATTTATTTTATACTAACTAGCAAAAAATTGCCAAGTTCAGTTGTTACATAGCCGTGTGCAAATAACCATTTCTAATGTTGCTGTAGGAAAACAAATCGAACATATCAATGAAAGTCACGTAATATTTATAGAAAACTAAAAGAATATAAACTTCTAAAAATATTTATTCTGGAAACAACGACCAGAAAAATGTAAATGTTATAGCAACTTGGAAAAAAAACAACAGATTCAACAAGTGGGGAGCATAGGTCAACGCGGTAGTCACGTGATACCAACAAAATACATCGCTGACACGTGCTTAGTATTTGATGAACCTGGTTTTCTCTACCTTGCTGCGATACCGACAGGTTTCTAGTCGTTGTTCTCAGAACAAATATGTTGAGAATTAAGTGTGCATTATATTTATGTACAAGTATTACGTGACTTTTGATTAATATTTTCGAATTCTATGTACAACTTTCGAAATGGTTTATTATTGATATCACGTGACTATTGGACCTCTGATGTCACTGACATGTAGATTGCGAGAGTTGTGTAGTCATGTGACTCGGAATGCAAATGGCGAGTTCCAGGTCAAATTTCATCAACGCTATGGTTGCATCTCTTCTCTCAACGGATTAAAGATATAACGAATGCTACACTCGCAATATCTGAGAAAATAAATCATATTCCTATCGATTTCATGCAGGTATATCTCGATGAAAGGTCGTTAAAGTTTGCTAGGCCGGCTAGTAAGCTGCTACCCTATGCCGACACCAAATGGTGTCAGCGAATTCCAAATTTTCGATAGGGAATAGACTCTGACCCTACAGCCCAACATAAATGTCCAAATATCAAAAATGGGGCGGCAAGAGTCAGAGGAAACTCGGACTAGGTTGACATCGGAACGAGTAGTCACAGTTTCAGGAATATCTCACACACTTGGCAGCCTATATCGACACTCTTCCACTAATTTTTGTGTAATTAATATACTTACTGTGCTGTCTTTATCCTGGTGGAATCAAAATATGACACTAGCAAATGGACGCATTTTCGTGTTCCGTTGACATACATTTGAACTTGTTGCAATGCGACGGCAGTCGAGGTACGCTAAAGTATATTCAAGTAGGTTCATGTGGGGGATATGTTTCTTGAACGAAACGAAACGTTGCTTACAGTTCCAATAGGCATAATATATTTTTATTCGTTTCGTTAAAGAATAATATTTCGACTTAACCCGATTTCGGCATTCCCGGCTTCACCGCTTTCCAGCCAACTGAAATGTAGGCCAACGAAACTTTGAAAATAGGTCCATTTCTTTTGTGAGAATTTGAATTTATTAGAGAAAAGTAGTCAGGGTAAGTAAAGTCTGACAAAAACATTATAACTTTACTTTGTAGAAAAGCGTCGTTATTGGTTGCCAGTTGTGTGTGATATTCCTGAAAATTTGACTTACGTTACACTGTTAGTCGCCAACAAAACACGCCACACAGTTCCGTTAGTTAGACAGTAAGACCCATCCCCACCCCCAACAAAAATATCGGGTGATGTGTCTTACGTTGTAGGACTAGACCAACAAGTAGGTCTCCGCTTTTTTTTCTGACAGTGGAGACCAACGTTGTCGGACAGTAGTCCATACTGAAGTTTTACGCTGTGTTAACCTTCCATCAGTTCTGACGTATCGGTAGACCAACAAGTAGGTCTCCGCCTTTTTTTTCTGATAGCGGAGACCAACGTTGTCGGGCAGTAGTCCATATAGACCAACAAGTAGGTCTCCGCAATTTTTTTCTGATAGCGGAGACCAACGCCGTCGGGCAATAGTCCATACTGAAGTTTTACGCTGTGTTAACATTCTTTTAGTTCTGACGTATCGGACGCTCGCTAGTAATTAATAAATTTATTTCGACTGACCTTGGTATGAGGATGGAAACTAAAATCCCTTATCTTTTGCCTTCTTGACTCTCTTGACTCTCTCTCTCTCTCTCTCTCTCTCTCTCAAAATTCTGCTGTGACGACCAGACCTAACTGCAATTCCGTCCCAAACATTAGTCAGTTCCGTGTGATATACTCCTCGCTAGAAGGTTTCTAGCAGTCGTTCTTTCCTTGGGATGATGCTGCTTTCCACGCATGCGTCAGCAATTTACAAATAAGGTCATTAATAGATGTATACATAGGTGTTCTGTTCTGACAGGGATTATTACTAAAAAGTGAGTGTTCTCAAGGATTTGACGCCATAGGTCAAAAGAAAAGGGATTTTAGTTTCCATCCGCATACCAAGGTCAGTCGAAATAAATTTATTAATTACTAGCGAGCGTCC
>JAECUM010038207.1:0-20024 GCA_016617855.1 Megalonaias nervosa
CATTGATTAAATGAATATAGTACATACTTATGATATAAACATGAAAGATAGTTTTAATGATAAAAGCAGAGCACTACAAAAACACATAGTTAGCTACGCCATTCACATGAACGCTGCCATTCACGTACCGGCGCTTGGAAATTAATGTGCAATATAAACTAAGCGAAATGGCGAACCAAAAAGAAGTAATGAAAATATTTTAATATATTTACAGTTGATCAAAGTCATTATTCTGCTCTAGTACCACCAATAATAAACTCTCTCTCTCTCTCTCTCTCTCTCTCTCTCTCTCTCTCTCTCTCTCTCTCTCTCTCTCTCTCTCTCTCTCTCTCTCTCTCTCTCTCTCTCTCTCTCTCACACACACACACACACATCCTTTGGTCGGTTTGACTTAACTTTTACCATCATTCATAAGTCCAGAGATATCGTGGGATGACACAAATGAAAATCCTCTACGTTCTTCATTTCATAGATATTAGCCCGTATCTTGCTACGATGGTCCAGAGAGAGAGAGAGAGAGGGGGGGGGGCCTTTGGACATTTTCATATTTAACTAATAATAATCGATTTTTAGAAAATTATAGTATGTTTAAGAAACAACGACAAAACATAACATTAAATACATCACAGTATATGTACCACGTAACCGATGAATTTATAATGGCGATCTGGTTTGCAACTTTGTATCATTGACAAATACTGTAGATAAATCCCAATAGTTTATCCGTTATGCATGAGAGTGGAGGGGGAACAAAAATCAGAAAGGATTGTGATGAAAATGTGTACCATATTAAATTCATTTAGAAAACGAGGATTATTAATACTTTTTATCGTTATTTTCATATGTCACTAATGATTAATATGTGGAAATTCATCATTGATCTAGAATCAACTGCAGACGGTCGCTAGAATGTTTATATATGCGTATTATTGCGCCATGGGCGGATCACAATTTGATATACCAATAGTATTGGTATATCAAATTGCTTTATTCCAACACTTTAAATGCATGTTATTTTTTAATGTATGTGGTATATATATATATATATATATATATATATATATATATATATATATATATATATATATATATATATATACATTGTTACAAGCCAGGGGTCTTTGCTTGACCGAGCGGTGTCAAACCCTGGCGCGATTCCCGCTAGAAGTCATAAGTTTACCCCAAATTTCCAAAGACTTCTATACAACTTCAGTTGTAAGTTAGAAAGTCCGACGTGTCCATTCTATACATAAATTTTACTCTAATCAATGTAAAACCACAGATTTCCCAACTTGCCAAATATCTATCAACCGCACGTTTGCATAGTTTCCCTTCATCAACTTTCCGTACCGTCAGCAGTTCACGCCATCGAAACTCTACAAATATCCCCTACCACAGAGAACTGTTTTTCCTCACCCATGCGACAGAGAAATCTAGCTGTTTTGCTAACCTTACTTTTCTTATCTCAGTCTGGTTATCTCAGTCCGGTTGTCTCGGTCTAGGTGTCCACGCGCTAGGGACTACTTTTAAAAAATAAACCTTTGTTGTCTTCTGCTATGCCCGACGTAGTTGTTCTAAAATCAAACAACAACGACGACAACAACAACAACAACAACAAACAAACAAATATATAACAAAACAACATAGTAACTGAAGGACTCTCCATTTTTGAGAAAACACCATACAAAACATTTCGAGAGAGACAGACATATGCACGCACACGATGTTGAGCTTTTTGGTATTATGATAGTTCGTTCCACGCAGCCTAGTCAGTTTTATCCTATCTGCAAGCCTGACTCAGTACATTTTCAGGTCAGCGTCATTAAATGTAGCTAAAGCTACCTAACTTGTTTTAAATACTTCGTGTGAAACAAATTATATACTGTTAGCTACATTTAATGACGCTGACCTGAAAATTGACTGTGCTACAGACAGGATAAAATTCTCAATGCTATGCGAAATGCACTATGACAGTAAACACTGATCTATGCACATAGCCTATAGACCTATACACTTCATATTCTTCCAACGCTGTTAACAACTACAGAAAACTTAGTAACAGCCAGAAATGTGTTATGTCAAACATGCTTTATTCTATTTTTGTTAAGCATCTCCATTGCGCCCCAGTTGAATAAAAAAAATATACCTAAAATATTGAATGACAAATAATGCACTTACCCTCCAGAAGGAATCATTTATCCGTCAACACATTAATCCGTAAGCAAATTTCAGTGTAACACTTGCCATATTTCCAAGAGAGAAAAATAAATTTTAATGGTTATCAGCTGGGGTCCGTATTTGGAGGGTCTTTTATACAAGGAAGTACTTTTACAATCAATATTAATTACAACACAAATATGTCACAAACAGTTTCACCTCCTCTAAAGACAGTGATAGTGACACGGATCTCTAATTACCCGCGAATAACCCAAGCACGAACACTCATGCTACATGTATTTACACTACAACAGAGCTGTGTGCCGAGTACAGTTTCATTATGTACAATTTAATTTTCTAAATTGGAACTAATGAAAATGAAACATTTTCTTGTAATAAATATTAAGTATTTATTGTTAATTTCATATAACATCCATATATTAAATGTGATAATACCTAAAAACTATGCAACGTTTAATGTTGTTATTTTGTTTTGACTCACGCATAAAAACTGTGTACTTTGGATGACACGTCATGCCACAGTCCTCATTAACATATTTGTATTAATGCACCGCATGCAAACATTGGCGCGTGAACTATTCTGCACAAGTAACGGTATTCTTTCTTACTTTGAAGGATAATATTGGGTGAGAAAAAGAATCTACGTTGGGATTTGGACCGAGACAAGGAAATCCCAGTCGCGGGGTTACATTATATGTCTCCCCACGAGGCTTGACGAGTGGGGAGACAAATAATGTAACCACTTGACTGGGATTTCCTTGTCTCGGTCCAAACCCCAACATAGATTCTATATAACTACGCCACCTTAGGCCAGTCAATCCATGGTTCCAAGGCACATTACGCCAATACAATTACATCACATTTGCCACCATGGCGACATAAACGGTATCTGCAGAGTCCCTTCTGATTTTATTCCATTGTGTAATTTACCGGTTTCCTACCGTAAATACTGCCACTGCAGTCACAACACCAAGGTACACTACTAGATTTTATTAAGGACTACATTATTCCAGGGATGCGGTTCGGGTCTAATTCGCTACTCACTGACCATGGCATCATGGAAACTCACTAACACTTTCTCTCCGTGACGTTTGCTCCTAATAATTGGCTAATTATTTCGGCTACGGAATATTTCCATTGCACCGAATTCCAATAATCAAACAAGTAAAATCACACAAATCTAAGAATTGACCTATCGCCACTTGTCAATCACGCTGAATCAATTAACCAATCATCGAGCGCAAATTAAACACACCTCCAGGCATTGCTTACGTGTGCCATTTTCCTCCGACAAACTGCTTGTAGCAAAAATGAATTGATTATGATAAGTATTTACAAATTTTGCAATGATTTGTTGATTTCTCGATCGATAACGGTGAAAAGAAGTCCTGTAATTCTGACAGCCAATATCCAGATCGTCTAAATGGAGGAATTAGAAGTATTTCTTTCCCGAAACATAGTCGAAACTTCGATGGATAACGACTTGTCGAGTGTACGATCAGCTTAATAAAGACACAATTGATGGCAATTACAACGTGTTTGTTTGCATAAAAGTATGTCCCGTTGATAGCTTGAAAAGAAAAAGAATTTTAAATTGAAAAATATATACGTAAAAATTAACGTTTCAAGAATATAAGTGGAGAACCCCCTAACTTTCGGACTTTGGTATATATTATTTATTCTTGTATAGCAAGCGCTGAACCCAAGGCTGCATTATTTTAAAGTTTGAAAATTTACACTTTAATGTTGGCTTGTCCCAAAATTAATGATTTATCGTCTCGATCTTTCAGACACTAGAGTGACGCTTTACTTTCTCATTTGGTTGAAGGAGCAATGGAGATACAAAAATGTAATTAGTAATAAAGAAATACAAAATAAAGGTTTCAAATAATTATCTTCCGATATATTAAGCATGCATTTACATGTTTACATCAACAGACTTCACTGATCAAAATTCCATCTGTCGAACATTGCAGACCTTAAAATTATTATGTGCAACAGTATACTTCTAAACAGTAATTATTTACGATTTTGTTGTTAATTTTTAATTCATATACTTCCAAGGCAGCATAAACATAAGTCAGATAAAATTAACAAGGATAACATTATCTGCTAAATGCATCTGAATCTTTTGGAGCAAGTTTCCTTTCATATGAATAAGTTCTTAAACAGCTTTACAATTGATTGTTATTATTTACCGAAATAAAACACTTAGGTTATAAATGTACGAACTTGAACTACATATATAAATATTATCTACTGCAGTATATTTAATGCAACTTTGTAATTTACGTTGTAATTTTATATTTTTAAGAATAATACAAATCACATTAAATAAACATATCACTTAAACTGAAACATATTTCTTTGCCAAATACTGCATGTTTGTCGGAGGTTAAGTCACCTGATTTGGTAGGCGGAGCGATCTATCGTCTGGCGTAAGGTCAATTCCTTAAACGGGGCGCTATGACCAAATGCGCACCTCCAAAATTTATTACAATATATATATCCCAGTGAAGTTTTAGAAAGAGCTACCAAAGACAATATGGCAAGCCAATGGTGTAGCGTTATAATGGAATAATAATAATAATAATAATAATAATGATAATAATAAATAAATAAATAAATAAAGTGTTTCGGAATATTTACTTCGGTAAATAATGTCGCAAAAATTGCGTACATCTGTTTAACTGACGCCTTGCAGTAAGTCTGATCACATACTGCATTGAGTTTTTCATGTTGAATAGCACAGATCTAGTATGTTGGAAGATAAATGACATATTTGGTCATCATCAGAAATTCTAATTTAGAGTGTGTTGAATTCCTGTAAGCAAACTTTGGATAATTTGGTCTCGGGCATATGCTTGCAGCAGTATTTGTCTGAATCTGTGGTCTTGTTTGAAGTTACCTTGACACGTACCAGATGGTCCTCCAGATTGCTGGGTCTACGGTATGCAACCATATGAACTTCTTGAAATACTTTTCATACGTCTGGAGGATTCGATCTGATGTCAATGCTTCTAAATGATCTGTTGTTAGTTAGGGATATCGGTGTGGAAAGTAACCAATGTAACCACGAAGAGGACGCGCTTGTTGATCCTCTTGGTTGTATTTCAGGAGAGCTCTTCTTATCGAAGAGTCTATTTTTGTTAACAGCTTCCTCAATGTAATTCCTTCTAGATCCTCTCCTTCTAAGGTGCCCCTTAAGCTGTGCGAGTCTCTTTTCAAAGATTATCCTTTGTACCAATGCCTTTGGCCCGAACGTACATGCGATATGGAATATTTTTGTAGTACGTGTTTGGGGTGGCAGCTCTGACGCTTTATTTCTGTGGAGGACTGTTTCTGAATATAGCGAAAATAGTCTGGCTAAAATAATCCGTAATGCAGTAATATACAGCTAATCATGTCTTTAGAAAATGTGTCCCATCCATGCCTGCACCAATAACAATTACTTGTATAAATAACAATTCTCTATCCGTTTCGAAGATATGAAATGAAAGCAAATAAATAAACGATATAACATCTGATTGGCCCATATTGTCACAACTCCGTATGATTTTGTTAGCGGATTGTAATGGAAAATAGAACTGATACCAACAAAATCTTAGAAAAGTATTGCAGTGTTCGACATCCATTTTATGAATCATGTGACAACATATGATTGGTTGAACTGTAAACCCCTCTTACATTTTTATGTGAAGTTGCTGCTTCGTTTTCACCCTAAGGGGTATATTTTCGAAGAACTGTTGCGTGAAAGGTACCCCTGAGAATATACTCAGTATATATTATGTTGCCTTCAGTGGTAACCTTGATCTTTTCAATTGCAAAATTTAAATACTTATCTTGGTCTTAATTTAAGCAGCTCTTTCCGTTGATTCTTTGATCCATGATTGTTAATGCATTATTAACTTGTCCTCTCCACGTTTTTGTATCCAGAAATTATTATCCTCTAAAGTCCAATTTTGTTTTGTCATGAATACGTGTTTGTACAAGGTGCTTAGTAAATGCGTGAGATAATTGTACTTGATCACCTAAATATCTAATGTTGTGATTCAAGTTTAAGTCATTGTTTATGGATTGATTTAGTCCAGGTTCCCCCCTCATTCGTATCAACCGTTTATAGTTACTACAATTCCAGACCGTTCATAGTCCTATTGCTACAGTTTTAGAAAGTGTATATGCGTGTTCCTATTGCTACAGTTTTATAAAGTTGCATGTTCCTATTGCTACAACTTTAGACAGTGCACATGCGTGTTCCTATTGCTACAACTTTAGACTTTAAATTATATCACAGATACAGCTAATATCTATGTAAGTCTCTCCACAACCAAAGCACTGGTACTAGTAACAATGAAGGTTCATCACACATTTTTCAGATCTCTGTGGAATAACAATAGCAATATACCAGGTAAATGAACGTATAATGAAGACATTATATGACTGGATTTCAAAATTCGGTCATTAAATAGGATTGTTTGTTTGTTTGGTTGTTTTTTGTCTCTGTGTTTTTCTTCGGTAATCGTTTGCAGATGTGTGTCTAGGGCTAGATGCCACAAATTATCTTTCACAGTGGGTGCATATTCCTTCCAACTTTTAGTAATTTCATTTCCTCTGAAGTCATTCCTGTGCGCTGAGCAAACTCGGGAAAGGCAGATAAGGATCACCAAAATTGATTACTGGATTATCGCCTGACAATAGAATAACAAGGTATCGCAAAAAATATATTCGGATATCAATATCACATATCTAATTGAATAAAGATCTCATATCTAATGGAACACAATGGCTAAATTAATACCTAAAATATAGGCTAACATGCAAGAGATAAAAACAAATTACATGACGAGAGAGAGAGAGAGAGGTGTCATACTAGCATATCGCGTTGATATATATTTTCAAAGTGCTGCTTCCGTGTAAACTTGGAGTCAGATGAAAACTCGATGATTAATTAAATTAAGAAACACGTGTCGACACTTTTCAAAGTCCTCGCATAAGAAATAAAGGTCGCGTACTCTGCAGCTTGAAATTGACGTTCGTCAGAAATCCATTCAGAGTCAAGAACAAGTTTCACTTTGATTATTTGTCGGTTGTTAGGTCTGACGTTATTGGTTCTACCAATATACCAACGGGGAACTGATGATTATCGTCGGTTCGACAGAAGCGATATGATGGGCATTGGGTCGTCATATTTATTGCCTCTTCCTCAGAAGACTCATTAGCCATCATTAACTAGATTATATATCCCTCATTCTAGTATACGCATCGAGACTGTAAAATTAGAGCCCCTTCTTTAAATTCGTTTATTTTTTATTATAAGGAATATCCTTGTAGCAAAATGGACCTTCATGGATACTCTTGTTATAAAACTGAAATGCCGTTCTGATTTAAAACAGATTTCTGTTTATATTTTTGTTTTATTGCTGTGAAAGAATTCTTTTTCTCTTTGTTAAACTTTGAAATGATTTAATATATTTTCTGTAACTTTAATTAAACTTCGACTTTTGTTACTATGTTGCTGTATATTGCCAATCAGTTTTCTCAAAAGTTCGGTGTAAGACATATGGATTAAATTTATGACGTCACAAATGAAAAGTTTTGGAGCGTATCCAGTCAGAGCAACGCTTGCATAGGTACATAACGGATGTACCAGCCTGCACAGGATAATTTACCTCCGTACTGCTTGGACGATGGGCTTGACTGAATAAAACACTTTCCCTGGATCAGAAATTTCATGCAGTGTCGTAGAGTGTCGTGTAAGTACTGCTGTTTCAATGCGTAACATGCCGATTGATTGGAAAGCTAACGTCAAAGATCACTTGGAACACGCAGACTCTGGCTGAAATAAGGGTAGAGAGTCCTCAAATGCAAAGCTCACCGGTTTCAATTTCTCTTGATTATGTTGTTCAAGAGGTTGTGAGCTATGCCTCATCATGATTACCAACATGAGCTTTTCCACCAAAGCTAACCGTCTTGCAGCTACACCAGCTGGGTGCCAATAAGTATCTAGCTATTGATATATAATCGATCGTTCTTAGCTTTATTTTCTTTCTGCTATGCGTCAGTTAGGCAAAGAACACATCTTGCCATGGTGACACTGCTAGAAATATTAAGCAAGCTAGCTTAAGAGCGAGCCAAGCTTGATGTTACATTCCTCACGAGTGAGTTTGTCGTATGGCCTCAGATATTTGGGAGCAGCGTAAAATGCATTACAATTCCTGCATTCGTAGACTTTGCAATTATTAGCTTTGACCTTGTCTTAAATAAATAAAGACCCGAGAATGCACGCTCTCTCATTGCTCTCCATCAAACAGTCTTTTCGTTAACTCGGTAGCATATTGTCAATACTGGAATCCTTGCAGCACATGTTAAAATTTAATTAAAATATGTATACAGATTCTCCAAAATGCTTTCTCAGTAACACCTAAGGTATTACACCATACATTAATGAGTTTCAAACCAGTAACTAACTGTTTCAGTTAAATTACAACAAGTTCTTCGAAAATCCATGACTAAGTAGGTTTAAAGGAACCAAAGTAAGATGGCAGAAAGAAGATCGTATTCATTGTACGAACAAATAAATTTGTTTAGAAAAGTTGGATTGGCCCGTCAATCACATGTATGCCCTCAACAAATAGTATTGGTGGTGTTCGTAAACATTGTATGACGTCAACTCACTCTGATCAGTCCTGACTGGGCCGAGAGTCTACATCACATGACCAGATGTAACCTTTGTCTTGTCCAATGTTCGCCAAATATTTTCCTAAAATAATTGTCTGTTAATCTAAACATTTAGATGGCTTCAAAAGCCAACGCAGGTAGCTTTTGGCAATAAATCCTCCGAAATTGAATTTCACGTTCACGTTACTGTAATCCGAATTGGTCATTTCCTGATGCTAAACAACGTGAATGATACTTATTTTCCTTGCCTGTATCAATAGTTTAACTTGTATGCTATTTTCCTCCATAGTTGATCTTGTTATTTTATTTTCAGTTTGTAAACCCCGACAAAGCAGACGAGACTGAGTTGTTGGGTTTTGAAGCAGATGACAGTTTGAATGGCACAAACTCTAGTTCACTCCAACTTTCCAAAACATTCCTGTCAGAATTCTACAATGAATGGACATCGTGGTCTAATTGTTCTAGACATTGTGAAGAATCACGTATCCGCCGTTGCAGAGAGCATGAAAAATGTGGCCAGAGCTGGTTGAAAGAGAAACGAAAGTGTAAAGCGAAAACGAAGGGATGTTCAAATAGATCATTTAAAGTTCTCGGATTTCGCAGTAAAGACCGTATCATGGAGAAAATTTTATACAAAGTCTTGTATGGTCCGTGGTCGGCATGGGGACCGTGTACGAAAAGTTGCAAGAAAAGAAGGTTTAGAACGTGCGATGTCGCCAGTATTTGTGGAATAAGTTATATACAGGAGGAGAAACTCTGCCGACCAAAAGGAAATACATGCCAAAAAAAGTACACCTTAAACACGTTAGTTCCGCTACAAGAAGAAATACCTGACGAGGACAAAGACAATTTGCACCGAAAGGTTTCCTCAGGTAAGACGTAACTACAGCACGTGATGTGTTACGGTCTTCATATGAATAGATTTATTTGCAATAACAACACTTGCTATTATATGTCATGTCATGTATGAAATTAGAACCAACCGATTAAGTAACCTTACACAAAGCAACAAAACATACATAGACTTTGCTACAGAGGTCAAAGATCAATTGTTAGTGTTTACAACAGCTACGTTAAAAAATTTATAGGTTACAAGTTAAGCATTTAAAATACCGATGGTCTGGTTCCTCGTTTAATGTATTGATCTGCACACATTTGAAACGAGAACCGAACTGATCAAGACAGAAAATAAGTCACGTAAACATATTAAGCTATGATACTAATGTGTTCAGTGTGAACCATCAGTGGCTTACGTCATGACAAAGAGAAACTAAAGGTGATGAAGGCAATCGAAATCAATGAATTTAGACCCATAAGAAGCAATTTTTTCCAGTCACTGCCTAGTATAATGAAGACAATGTTCTGACTCGTGCTCTGTACGGTGACACTTAACGGGCCTGAAAATGTGCTGTTCTTTTCGGTTTGAGATTTCAGACAATCGCCAGCTAACTCATGGGTCGAATTTTATTCACGCATGTACAAACTCTTTCTTCTCGAGCGATCCCCACATGTTGTATTTGGGTTATTTGTACAGTTGTAATTAAACAAGAACCTACGCGAAATTAATATCACAGAGATGTAGCTCTGGCTTTAGTAGATAAGGCAGCATGATCGCAAAGCATGATAGCCTCTATTGAAAGTCAATACGTTGATGTTCATGGAATTGCTCACCCTGGCCAGTTTACTATCCCTAGTGTAGCAAGCATGTAGTTATCTGAGCCGGGTAACACCTTCTGCATATTTTTGTTTTCTTTATGAATCAACATTATCACGAATGCATTATAACGATACCAACTGGTGCAAAAGTTACAACTAAAATGTGAAACAAAATACCAAACTACGCATGCTTGAAATCGACCTTAAAATTCAACGCACATAAGCTTTAAAAAAGTTTAGTTACTTTCTGTAATTTTTACCTAATTTTGGGTACTTTTTTTGAGAGGGCGGGATCAGGGTGCAAAAATGTGATTATAGGTCTGTGCAATATTTGGGGCCAGACCCGCTAACATTCGGATACAGTCAATATTTTAAAATAACATGCTATTAAAGGTTTCTTAGCAAGTAGATTATTGGCGGAATAATATTAGATCTTTGGCCTGGTTTTTGAGTTCATGTCCGAAATTAGAGTGTGCCCTTGAGTGTACCATAGAGTGATTCGGTGTGGAAATGGCCGGTTGCTAAAGGTATGATATTGCTGGTATTATTTTATTCCTCTAGCGGATGGGGTTAGGTCACAGTTCTACAAAAAGATAGACACTCCCACACTATATGAAGACTATATCACATCGTCAAGCATATATTCGACCAAACGATGAATTTAGTTGTATTTGCGCGTATATTGTAGATAAATAAATATTGGAAATGGTGGAGGCCTGACATTCGAGTGTTTATGAGCATTGTTCATTTGGTACCTACGCGTTTTGACCTAGACCAATGCTATAGTGTTAGATGAATTTTAGGCGAGGTTTTTTTTTTAATTAAATAAAAAGAAGTTGGAGTTTCATTACCACTAACATATAGTAAACATTCTCAGAAATAAAACCCACCAATCTATAGTTGCCTCTTGCAGCAAAACACATTGATTCATCCATCAGTTTAGCACACCCACGATATACTGCTGTTGAACACATCCTCTTAGACAAAATTGGTTGATAATTGACTCATTTAGTGTTCAGTGTAGTTCTCAAATAAAAGTGGATTTAAGTGAATTTTGGTTTTAAATTCTTCACGAATTCTCGAATATCGCTTGAAACGTTGCACCGCAAGCACTATTTAATGTGCCTTTTTATTGCAATATGCTCATATTTGTCCTCATTCCTCACAAAATTTATGTCGGGGGGGGGGGGGAACAAAGTGAGAGACTGTATATCGTATCTAATGATTTCAAATTGCATGGGGGGCCCCGAGTGGCCGAGTGGTCTAAAGCACTCACCGTTACGGATTACTGCCATCTCACCTCTCTCTGTGTGGGTTCGGCCAGTGTGGGTATGTGAGAAAGCTTGCCAGTAGCTTCTCGTGGGTCGGTGGTTCTTTCCGGGGTATTCCCGGGTTCTTCCTCCACCATTTATACTGGCAGCCATGTATAGCCTATCTTGTGCTGAAAAATGGCGTTAAACCCTACAACAATAACAACAACAACAAATTGCATGGCTTGATTTAACTTCGACTGCTTTCCAATGTATACACAAGATGTTTTACATGAGATTGATAAATACATTTCTATAAAAACTCTTAGTCTCTGTTGTAAACAGGTGCTCTTTGGACGCTCTTCCAGCTGTCGAAGCATCGTCTCCTCTTTTCTGGCGCATGATATACCTTTCGTTGATGTCTTCAGCATCCAAACTTAAGGTTAAGAGCCATTTAACGTCATTTAACGACCCAGTATCCAACTGTTAAAATAGATCACACCCTTGAAACTAGAAAGCAATTTTGAATCGTACGGTGGTACTATGGTTGATAAAACAGAAAACTCGATTAAACCCATGAACAGTGGAATGAAATCATGGTCATAAGCTCACAGCTGCAATGAGTATAGAACGGGTCATTAGAAATATTTGGATTTTCATATTTAATTCTCTTTTGTGGCTAGCCACTATGGGTCAACGATATGAAGAAAATATTAGCAAAAATATAATATAGGAACAAAGCAAAGTTGATTAGATTTGACCATTATAAGTCATGAAGAAATGCTTCATGACATTATAACGAAATTATTCTTTAATTGTGGTTCTGTTGAAGGTATTATGTTCATTTTAGTAAATGTTTTTCAGCTGAGGTAACACAGTATAGGGGAAACGGTAGAAGAATGTATCATCTAGGCTCAATTTTCACTAGTGCAAGTGATCGTTGATATCTTCAGCGAACGAAAAGATTACATTGCACTGGAATTCTGTCATCATTCTACTGGAAATCTGCCACTTAATAAAACATGAAGCGTCATTTATTTTGTAAAATCTAATTTTGGTTGTGCCTCCTTAATAATTCGTACTACTGAAACATTGTCTGTTCGTGTCAACGCGAAAGACTCCTTTTTAATAGCATATTCTGCATTAAATATTAATTTAATCACTGAATCATCGCAGTTTAATCTTGATTAAATGTTTTATTGCTACTGTTCTTTGCTGTCAATTTGGAGCAGATGGTTCCCTCAATTCCTGCTATTTCCTTTTCCAGACTATCGATTCGATTTGAGCCATCGGCTACAACATTACGCCATAAGTAAATATTTAAGATCCCTGTAAGACCACTATCAGAAGACTTTAACTTCGTGGATCATACATTTATCACTGTTGATGATCAGCTGGCAGCTGCAGTAACAAAAATCGATTGAATTTTGACGTTTCTAGACATCATATTGAGACGATATAAACACTGACAATAATGTACTCAAAACTTTTTGCTCGCAGAACATTTTCACGAGATTAAAATACTTGATTTCACCTATTAAATGCACGTTCACAGTCATTAATTTAAGTAAAAATTAAAAAAGAATAAAGGTCGCTCATTAGGTGAAAAATATTACCGCAGAAATATTAACGTAATTTTTCATAAAAATCAAACATATGGATAAGTACACACATTAGTAGGATTGACCTTAAGACCATTTTTGTTTTATATCTGTCGCCGCACAGGTACTACTGGATGTAAAAGGGAAATCTCGCCGGCCTGGATTTTTATTTTGATCACCTACAAGGGAATTTTTTAAAACAAAAAACAAGTCACGCAGCAGATCATTTTCATCGTTCTAAAAAAAAATTTCTCTCGGGTACATCATTTGTATGGTGTAAGCATGAGTTGTCGATCTTACCACGAAAGAATAGTAATTTAGTTAAATATTCGCGTTACGGTCCCAAGGGAATTAAATTTGTTGCCTGTGTCCAAATAATGCCATGATAAAAAGAAATAATGCAGCACAGAAAAACGTCTTATTCAAGTCTTTGGTTGTGGTATGGCTGCAGTATGATTCTGGATGTTCCCCGAATTATTATTAAAAAGATAATATAAATTTGTATTGCGACTTTGATCAACATTTTATACCTTTATAAAAATGTAATATGTAATCTGCAATGTCCTCTTTGTTTGCATAATGAATGGTAATCACGTATGTTTTAATAAATCAGTATTTTACTCCGGTATTTGTAAGAGGGTTTGCATGCACAAAACCATTTATTTCAAGCAAGGATAAAGTAAAATTTAAATCAAAATGTACAGACAAAGGTCACTTTTTTTCCAAGTTGAATGTTGATGTAAGCGATTGTCGCCAGTGTCAACATCGCTAACAGATTTGGATGTTTGGTTCCTGAAGTTTTATTTCGTTGACTTAAAGAATGCCTTGCTTCGTTGATACCAACTGTACTGACATGTTTGATTTTGCTTTGAATGATGATGCATGTGTGATACATTTTCGCAATATTGTTTTCACCTTAAATGATGTTGCATGTGTAATACATTTTCGCTATATTGTCTTGATCTTGAATGATGTTGCATGCGTGATACATTTTAGCAATATCTATGGATTCAAAGTCTGCTGAACATCAAGCAGTAGAAAAGCTGTAAACTGTCTGAATTGCTGTTGTTAATTATAAACTAGAAACTACAAAATTTGCAGGTGGCTATGTAAAAACAGGCCCATGGAAAGTGTACGTGTACTGGTATCTTCACACCATCAACACATGAGGTTTGCCAAAACATCTGGCTTCATAAACCGAGTGTATTGTTTCCCCGAACAACGTCCGTTTTATGGAAAACACAATAGTTTTTCATCAAACGAATTATCTTTGCGTTGAATTCCATGCGTATACATCAAGGTAAATCTATAATAACACCATTGACCTCTAAGATATCTGAGACTGATGTAAGAAATTGTAATAGGCCAGGATGGGTGTTACTTTAAATTTCAATGTTAAAAATTTAATTGACTTTGTTATTCGAATTTTGATTCGTACGAGTTTTAATAGACCACACCAATTTTAAAACAAAATATCAAGAGTTGAACCTATTGTTTATTCAGATCCCTCCGCTTCTAATATTTGTAGATCCGATCCGATATTCTTCTGAAAGATGCCATGAAAATATAACAAAGAAAAGTCATGATGTTTGAATTATAACGGAATATATAAAAAATAGAAAAGACTCTTTCATTATTGCACATGACGGAGTCTGTGCTCTTATGTTTATTCGTGCAAGTTTTGTTTCATATTTGTTGGCGGCATCAAGGAGGTAAATAATTAACAGCCTTTTTTTTTTCTTTCTTTAGCATAATAACTAATTAAATGAGCTTCTATTTCGGACAAACTGCGATGTGCAGCTTCATAAACTTGCCTTCTATAATTAATAATAATTCCCGTTTATGTTTGACATCCCTGACACCATGGTATGGATTACGACACTAATTAATACGAATTAGCTATTGCAAAGATGTCAGACGTGCGCTTCTTGATATCTTTGTTTTATGGACATATACCATAGCAAGTTTCATTGGTAACAAGAAAGAAAGAATGCAAATACTGTTCCGTCTAAACACATTCAAATCGTTTTCATATGTACTTTGCAATGAAATCTTCTCTGAGGTATACGTCAGTTGTGCATTGCAGCATAATGTTTTGTTTTATGTTTTTAAAACAAATATGATGGATTATAAGAAACGATTTTATATTTACATGGTATTCTTGCAATGGAAGTTCCATGGAACAACAATAAAAGTGCATCTAATCCTATTTCAGTTTTCGGGGTGGATTTTTTAAAATACATGCGCTCAATGTTATGTGAAGAAAGCTTTAAAACAGTATCATGCGTACACCTGACAAGTACTTCCACCCAAAGGCTAACACTGTCACCAGACGAGTAGTCTGCTAATCGCACCAATTTATTGCCAGTAGGTCAGCAAATCTAACAGTAGGCTCTAGCAAAGAAAAGCAAATAATTTAGTATATATATATTAGCGCATGATCTTTTTTGAAAACATGTTTTGATCTTTTTCTTCATCAGCAATATATATTTAGCAATGTTTCATATAAAAGCCGTAAAGATTAGAGAAACCGTTTTATCAACGACTCCTGCTACATAAGACTATAGATCAATATCACAAATCTTGCTCATCACAAGTTTTAGGGTTACCCTTAAATCCGTTTGTTTGATTACTGTGCAATATATACTTGTATCTCACATATGTCCAAAAAAAGCAATGATTATTACTTTCATGTATATTACTTCCTATAAATACAATGTTCTTTTGTTACGCACTGTAACATCCTTTTGTACCGCATGATGTATGGATATGTTTCATGGGCCAGTGGCCTATATTACAAATGAACAATATATATATATATATATATATATATATATATATATATATATATATATATATATATATATATATATATATATATATATATATATATATACAATACAGTCCGATGGATCATAACGAGAAACAAGTAATTCTTGAAGACTTTTAAGAATCACCAGACAATTAACTGTATCAATTTATTTTGTTTGATATCGACTAAATCACGTCAATAACCGGCTGAATATTTTTAGAACATAGAGATTCTCCGTCATACTTATGACAACCCATATTTTTGTTGGCAACTAGGTACGCATTTATAACCTAAGGTACACTATGTTTAATTGAAGGAATTTTTGGGTATTTGCAAATAAATAAATAATAAATACTTGCGACACACGACAGGAATAAATGATCAATATATTATGGTGTGAAAAGAGAATTTCTAATTGAAATCAATGTAATATTCCTATTTGTTGATGTTGACATCAATGAACTAATTATTTATTTTATATCGGACTATTTTTATATGTCTCTTAATGGATTAGACATGGAGGTGGTATGTTAAGGATCGCTAGTGGTATTTCCATATAAACTGTCGCAGTCAACTGCTGTATGCATTAAAATTAATTTGTCTTAAGCCTGGTAAAACAGGATTTGTAGGTATGCGTATACACCGACAACATGTTTGCATAATAGATGAATACGTGATATTAATACCTCCGACCAATAATACTGTGTAATATTTTGGATCTACATTTCATTATGTAAATATCAATTTAACCATAGGAGCGCCAATGCGCAGGATGGAGTACAGGATTCATCATCGTTATGTCGTCGAAAACTGTACGGTAATTTCCGTACTTGATGAGGTTTAATGGTATTTATTAAGTCTAATCAATACGATGCAGATAATATATTTTTTGTGAACCAGAGACTTAACGCTCGTTTATCTTAAAATCAAGTCGCCATGGTTTATGTGGGATATTGGTGACTATTACTCAAAGCTATTTTTGCTCTAGACGGCCTCTGTATGGGCAGTCTTGGACGTGAGCCTCCAATAGAAGTAATACTAGGAAGCATTGCTGCACTTACGTACATTTGTTCACAGAGTAGTTCCAGCTGATCCCTTCAGAGGCTTTACTATTTGCATAATGTATTTCCAGGAATCCATATCAAGTTTCCAACGACCAGAAGGGCAGCTTTGGTTACTAGTTTAACCTTTCATAAAAAGCTGCTAGAAACCCATCTGTTTAAATGTTGTAGAAATTGTCTCTGCTTCGTTTCAGCTAAAATGTATCCAAAAACATGTTGTTGTTTTTTTTCAGCTAGCCACGGGTCGTTGATCCACTTCGTTCCACATCAAATGCATGTAAAATTGGAAGGCAATATCTCATTTGTCTTGTACAGTTCTTAACTCGTTTCTCTTATTTAATAATAGCTATAAATATAGTTTGTTCGACAATGTGACTTTCAGAAATTTGAAAGTCTTTGCCAAAATCGGATTTTAAGACACAATAGTTACAATCTTTTTGGTCAATAAAATCAAAGAAAAATCATAGTGTTATCAAATCTGGATTTATAGCAGCTAAAATAAAATAAAACTGAACAAATATATTATCCCAATCAACATATTATTACGGTTAGAAGTAGATTACTTAATGTTGAAGTTAAAATTTGCAGCAAGCCTTAACACCTTGCACCGAAGACTCTTCAAAATACAGTGGTCTATGACTGTATGCTAGAGCACTCGTAGGTATCTACATACTTTGGTTAAAAAAAGCAAGACCTGCAACGGACGGGGAAAATAGTCGTCGTGGGTTTTGTTTGTTTACACACTGCATTACCGAAAACCATTTCAGGGAGATGTTTTTGTAAAGTGATTTTTCAATTGTCTGATATTAAAATATTAATTAGGTCTTCAATGGAATTCTGATGAATCAAGGAAAGGAAACCAGATCGTCCCACGGGAATTGCACCGACATGTCTATAGTGATTAACCCATGGCTTCACGTAGGAAATTAATTTCTGCCATATTTGCTTGGACATAATGGATATAAATTCAAACGATTCTTCAGCAGTTTCATACCGCCATATGAAAAACCTAAATTTTGAACTCAAACAGCACGAGGAAACCAAACTCTTGTAAAATATCAATGCATCTATTATAAGATATAACAGTTTACTCCAAATATTAAGTTCATAGAATATAAGTAAGGTACTCACAAAGGTATATTATTATGAACATGTCGGCCTGGTAGACCATCTACCCGAGAAAATAAACAAATCGGGTCTTTGCCCCATATTATTGAAACCTTTGAGTATCAAAACCAAACTCAAAATCAGGGCTAGCTATATATTCCTGAAATCTCTGAGCATCGAGCTCAGTGAATAAAACCCCAAATCACATTTATACTATGTATATATGTAAATGAGATTTAGCATGCGAGAAGAGATGTCATCTTCTGTGACGTTTGCTTAAAGTTCGTTAGCTGTGAGTTACAGCGACGTTTGCTTTAGGTCGTTATTTATGAGTTCCAGTGACATTTGCATTAGCTACATTAGTTGGGAGTGTCAAACAAGCAGACGATCAGAATTATAAATGCATGAAACATAAAATCTATCAAAGTTTTACCTTGTCTTATATATTTTTCAGGGAAAGAAAGTTTACCTCAGTCTAAAGTTCTTCAGGAATCATCAGATATATGCGGGTACAGACCTCGTGGAAAGAGCGGCAAGTATCGGATTGTAGGTGGCCAGGAAGCGCAGAAAAATAGTTGGCCTTGGCAGGTATGTCCAACTGAAAAGTTCATTTGGTACAAAAGAAGAAATCAATACGGTTGAGCTTCTTAACCGATACTTAAAACTGTGATTGATGTTCTCCATAATTTGAGCCATGAAACCTTGCCGTGTTTTCCCCATGGCTGTATGTTATGTGTAGTTATATTTTGTACTTGATCTTGTCCAAAATCAAGTTCATTGTGAACCTGACCAGTAACATTGAGTTTGTAAACAACAAATTTCATAGCTAAATATTTCTCTATAAGTGTGGGTTAGATATTCAGCTCATTATTAATGTACACATGTTTAGCTTAATTTGAGTCTAGGACATTGGAATTCCCCCACGAAAAACATCATCTCTCTGATGTTTACCATGTTTGTTTTTTTAAAATTATATTTTTAATAAAAATATTTGTCTTGTTGACAACTTTGAATTTTCTAGCAATGAACTTTTGACCCCTATCCTACTTCTATTAATGTGCCTTAGTTTTTTTTTTATATATTGTTGTTTACTTGAGAAATTACTTATTCTCGCATTAACATCATCTGCATAATCAGACTTACTGTTGTCTTCAGTATTTCATTTGGGTTGAATTATTTCAAACAATTATTTACTGCAAATACAAAGTGCTCATATATAATATCTTGGACTGGAACATTAATTTGGAATTATAGTGAATTCACATCAGAAAATTTCTGGATTATGTTATTGTGATACATGATAAGAATGTTTGCAAATCATTACAAATCAGGCCATTGGCACATTGCCACATTCGAGAATAGAGGCATATCAGCACATACAATAGTGGCATTTAGTTGGAAAACCACTGGAATTCATTTTGACATTTATACATTTCGACTTGTGATAAAACATTTACGACCATATGTGAATTAATTCACAATATTGTAAGTTCTTTTCAAATTGTCACTTTGTATTCCAGGGAAATAAATTATTTTTGTTGAATTTTACCTAACTTGTTGGTTTTCACACTTTTCTGTTTTTTAGTTTAAGAGTTTAGGACCATAAAGTCACAACAATACTACACACACACACACACACACACACACACACACACACACATACACACACACACACATACAC
>JAECUM010038209.1:0-15142 GCA_016617855.1 Megalonaias nervosa
AAAAAAAAAAAAAAAAAAAAAAAAAAAAAAAAAAAAAAAAACAACAACAAAAAAAAAAACCCAATGATAGTAGCTACACTGAACGTCATTGAGATTCTGGAATCTACTTTGAAATACGTTTGAAGGCTAAAACGTTAAGTCTCGCTTAATACTGCACTTTTATTGTTGTTGTTGTTGTTGTTCTTCTTCTTCTTTTTAGGGAGGAACTTTCATAACCAAATGTGAGTATATTTTAATCTGATTAAAATATTTAGCTTCCTAAGAACTGTTGACGGGACATTTATGTATACTTCTTGGGAAAGAAATTACGTCAATTCCATTTAAGTCAAGGCGGTTATTTTCATTCAGGTCCTATTTTTGAGAAGAGGATGTTCCGAATTTGTTGCCTTGCTACTGTAGAATAATGGTGTTGTCCACAAAGTAGGTCATGGTGACCACACCTGTGGATTTGCACGTAAACTGCAAATTTTACAAACAGTTCATGAATTTGTGGCACATTCAGAAATTTTGCGGATTTTTCTTATCATTATGGAACTTTATCTTTGAGAGCTTTTTGCAGTTGTCGTTCTATAAATGAGAAACATTTTAAACCCTCAAACAACTTAATTTGATATTTTGCAATGATGATAGCATGGTGTTTAGTTGTCTTTTTGTGTTCAAAAACTGACTGCTTGCAGATCATTCCTACATGTGTGCTAAAGCGCGAAGACCACGTGGATATACAAATTAACCAGAGGGCCAAAGGTTTGCAAATTTCTTATGCCAAGGATGCAATTTTTATATTCAACACCGATACATAACGAAAGACTATTTTTTCTCGCATTCCTGATCGAAAATTGAGTGTCGATGTGAAAGGGGAATATTAGGAATATCTTCTCCAGAGCCTGCAAATTTTTAGTTTGCAAAACATAATTCAGTGAAATTATTAAACGATGCCTGAAAATATATCATTGTTCAAGGAATTGTGGCAAAGACCGTCGAGATAACGGCAATACGCTACTCTTGAAGTGCGTGCCGAAGATGGCTTGCACAGTGATATAAATGCGATATGGTGCAACATTGACTACCGATATAGCTTGTGCAATAATAAAACCGAACAATTAAAAGAAAGTGTGCACAGATTAAACGAGACAAAAATATTGGCATATTTCTCAGTTCTGATGCGATCTAGAATGATATTCCATGTATAAATAATATAGTATTGATAGGATAACTTTAAACTAGAAAATAAAAACAGAAAGAAAAAAACAATTATAACATCGGCTTTGTTTGACTCGAAACCTGACTATATAGTACCTGTACTTATAACTAGGTCACTTACTGCAAAACACGTTTAAAATGCACATAGTCTTTGAGATTTGCGTTTATAGTTCTGAAAAGGGATAATTGGCCTTGTTTTAAACAGTTTACAATAATTTCTCTCCTAAAAACTAAACTTGCTATGCTCTCTCATATGACGTAAAAACTTGTATAAATTATTCTGCATTTACACATCTGTATCCAAAGGCCGTCTTTGTTTCCTAAAAGTACTTCGTTCTCAAAAATAAGAGAAGAATATTCCATTTTATACGTTGATGTGGAATATGGAACTCCAACCAAATGGATCAGAATGTGTGGGAGATGAAACTCCTACCAAATGGATCAGAATGTGTGGGACAGGAAACTCCCACCTAATGGATCAGAACGTGTGGGATAGGAAATTCCCACCAAATGGATCAGAATGTGTGGGACAGGAATTCCTACTAAATGGATTAGAATGTGTGGGATAGGTAACTAATACCAAATCAGTCAGAATGTGTGGGATAGACCTTTACGCTTACCTATTGCACTTGGTTTTGTTTAATGCACAACGTGAATAAAAAAATGGGACTTGATCCAACAAAATGTATGTATCGATCTATTGCTGTGTTATCTTCCTCTGCAAAATTTGTCTTGATTTATAGGCACTTTCAGCACATAATATAGCCGACCGGACTTCATAATATCAGCAAAAGCACTCATTCGTTTCTTCCGGAAAACAGCATGCTTTATTTCATATGCCTGTTCTATCCTTTATCAGTGTACCATTCGTGATATGCGATGACGTTTACATCAGAAACATCCATATCAGGAAATTCACGTCACAGTTACGTTTACAACTGAATGCGCGGACAGTATTTAAATCTGCTTCTTCATTGTCAGATCAATTCAAGATTTAGCGGTGATGGCTTTTGGGGTGGGTGGTGGGGGTGGGTGGGTTTACTACACATGACACAATCACATAGCTGCTGATATTATATTGTATATACCCAGGGTAGAGGATGGAAATGGCTCTTCAGTCATTACATTGTCCTTTCGAAAATTTTCCTTATTGCGGCAAAAATACAATCCTACCGAGCCGAACCAAATAGCCACTTCGAGGCAATTTACCGAGCCTAATGAAATAACCACTGTAAGATTATCGTTCAAACACAGATGTTACACTGTAAGATTATCGTTCAAACACAGATGTTACATTGACTGTGAATATATTAGAACGGATCTTTTACATAGTTTTTTTTTTTTTTTTTTTTTTTCCCGCGTTTAAGGGTCGGGGTTGAAAACGGTGAACAATGGTAAACAACGATACAAAGGACAAGAGGTACAAAAGCTGAAGCGGTGTACGAATGTTTGCGTGAAGTTCTAGAAAGGAAAAAATAAAAATAAATACATTTATAAGCTATGAATATATGTATAAATTTATCATTGCAAATACTTAATTAAAGTATGTGATACTGTCACGTGGTGTAACTGGCTCTTATTCAACCCAGTAGCTTTTGATACATGAGGCGCTTAAAATGGTTTCAAAACCAATTTGAACTAAAAATAACTACTATATAACCCAAAACGACTAACTAGATAAAGCAAAAGCATAAAACGTCACATCTTTTGTGAATCATTTTGAAACATGGAGCAAATGATTAAACAAGTGTGAGAGGCATACAATTCTTTTCAAATTATATTTTGATGTTGGGGGAGAGTTCGACTCGGGAACATTTCAGGGAAAATTGGTTCGAGAATAATCTTTCGTTCAGTCTTGGGGGTGGCTCTTCTCTGGAACCATTTTCCCAAATAGGGGCGGGGAGAATATTAATCAGTCGTCAGTATGTATGTGTGTGTATATATATATATATATATATATATATATATATATATATATATATATATAGAGAGAGAGAGAGAGAGAGAGAGAGAGAGAGAGAGAGAGAGAGAGAGAGAGAAGAAGAATAGAGCTTCTTTTAAAATCATGATAAGGTTCACAGCTTAATTATACAAAACTGATATTCATCATCAATGCAATGCCATTACTCAATACCATATATACCAGTTTTAATTCTCAATTGCAGTGACGAGTCTCTCAGTCTGCTAAAAATAGATCTAGACGAGTCACTCGGTCTGATAAAAATAGATCTAGACGAGTCACTCAGCCTGATAAAAAAATAGATCTATCTTGCAACTATGAAGTATATTAAAAAATAAGCTTTAAATGAAAAATGCTGATTTTCCATTTTTATCAAATAACAGTACTTAGAGAAGCAGACAATGAAGTATTCCATTCCACATTTTGTACTCGAACACTGCAAGTAAGCTTTATTGTTTTAAAAATAGCGTCAGTATTAACAGTGTTAGGAAACATCCAAACCTCGGCAAAGTCACTTTAACAAGGAGCTAATATTGACGAACTTATATGAACTTTCTCTCAAATTGACACATATGCAGCTGTACACACGAACAAGAGCGTGCAAGCACACGTCCAGACCTTTCCTCAAATTGTCTATTTTTTTTTTTCCTCAGCACATATATTTATACATCTATTCATACACGTAACAATAAGCTATTAATTTACCTATCTGTCTTGCTTGGCATTTCGCGGGTCTCATTACCTTTACTTAGACCTTTCCACTTCCTTTACGACATTTTGACATTTACTCACCGTTGAAAATAAGTCTTTTTCTAAAAATATCTAAAGAAAGAAACCGATCAATTTTGCCACGTGTAAAGAAAGTAGACTCTGTTGCAAGTGGAGCTTTGTTTTGCACATGGAGATTCTTCGATAAATTTGCCTATAATCAAGGCATTCTCTATTTAGAACGTACGAATACAAAATTACGGCAGTAAATCAGAAACGTCTAAAAGACGTTGACATGTCATAATGTACCCTCAATTTTGTCTTCCACGTAATCCCTGAGTGCCTTTCCTGATTGCAAGCTACACTCATGTTCATCATAGGTCTTAACCATAAATGGCCTACGAGTAAATTGCATAATTTCTTCTGTTAAAGCCAAAGCGCAAGGTTAAAGGATGAAATGTCGACATTCTTCAGTTTTTGATAAATTTTTCCTCATCAACCTTTTTCGTTTAGTCTGGTAGAAAAGTGCCAGCGACATAATTTGTTCAGGACGACAACATCCAACTTCTGATCATGATGACATTTCATGAAAGTGTCAACATTCGGCGCTAATCAAGGAACTGCATGCAACTTTTGACATTTTTGTAGAAAACTAAGTATGCAAACCAAGTCTAAGACCTAAATCGTACGTAATAAATGAAATACAAAGTATCCATTTCAAATGAACTCAATGAATCTGCATTGGATTGTACGAGAGAACATTATCGTAAAAAGGTACGAGTCAAAGCTCTATTCATTTGCATATCGTGTGGTGCTTTGTGTTCGTAGACTATGTCTAATCAACGGATTACATTCAACTGTGTTAAACACTTAAATGAGTTAAACTATTGAAAATGGAAGACTTTGAACACTACAACGAGGTATACTTTGAACACTACAACGAGGTATACTTTGCACACTACAACGAGGTATACTTCTAAAAAGACTGTTGATCAAAGTAAATATGATCCTTCTATAACCACAATGAGCAACTCATGATGAAATAATATAAACATTCAGACGGTGTCAAGTACATACAATATGAGTTTAATATATTATACTTACCCAGTCTTGCGAATATTCTTATATGATCAGTGCTCTTGCTATTTCTACTGTAGGCGGTACTTACTAATTTTTGTATGAAACTTTAAATTGCTTGAAGAGTTTGCACGTGACTTGCACGAGATGTAATACAAATACGTTGAAGTACCAATCACCATTTCGGCAAATAAGTAACGCGCGACTCGCATAATACATAAATATAAACAATAATGAAGGACCAATCAGAACAGACCTTCCGGGCAACCATTAGAAGACAATGCTTTGCACAAACAAACACAATGTATCTAATGAAATCTCTTGTTCCAGACAGTGAGATGTTAATGAAGCAAGCATTCCCCCAGGCAGCGATTTCATTGCCGCCACATTTCAGAAACAAGAAACGAAGATTGGAATGAACACAATACTAATCTTTCCAATTCTCCGCTACGTCTTGTATTCGGGAAGATCTGTCTCTTTAAATTCTCATCATTGGCTAGAAGAGGTGTAGATATGCTGGGCAGAGGCTTTCATGGGTGGTAACGGCTTCATACAAAACAGAAATGTATTTGGCCACTTCCTACACTTTTAAGTTCAACGGTCGTTAATCCTGCACCTTTCTAGTTTGGGTTTGCGAATTCAGCCTCGTAAAATTAGTCTAATTTAGAAGCCGTTTTTGTTGGTGTGTTCAACATAACGGTAACTGTTCATTAATTGAAGCAATAAGTAACAATGAACATGGACATATTTCTGACTCGTACATCATTTTACATTAAGATGCCATTCGTTATTCTGAGGTTTCAGGATTCTCTCTAACGATGTGTCACTATTCTGGTTTCTTAAGATATCTTCTGTTCTAGTTTTGTCTTCATCTTGAATCCTTTTTTTAAGACACATACATATACAAAAGTACACACAGACACGCCACACACACAAATATATATATATATATATATATATATATATATATATATATATATATATATATATATATATATATATATATGTGTGTGTGTGTGTGTGTGTGTGTGTGTGTGTGTGCATTTCCAATAATAATAATAATAATAATCTTTGTTTAACGAGAATATTATAGTTGATGCTAACTAACATATATAACAATCTTTCCAGCTGTTCCGGATCTTTGAGACATCGTTTTGTTTTGGTTTTCTTAGGGGGTGGGGGTGGGGGGCTTTTTGGTGGTCAAGGAAGAACTACATATGAGCAAGCGTGACAACACACGGTGCAGCAAGTCTGAGAAGCTGGCAAAGAATTTTTGATGTATAAAGAATCCCGTTTTTTTGTGGACGAGAAAACAAACAACAATTACAAACACAAGAAATGGAAATGAAAGTGTAATATTTTCTTAACTACTTCTAATATATTTGTGTTTAACAATAATCAACACGTCGACAGTCATACGGACATGTGTAGAATAAAATAAACACACGAAACACTCATGCACTCTGGTCAAGTGCGCATTAAGCCTGGATTTTATGGTATCCTGTACTGAGAGAACACTATTTTTCTCTTCTTTTCTGTCTTTCAGTCTGTTTTGTTAGACTTCGATTAAATATGAATTAAACGAATATTTGTTTTCATGTAATGATAAGAGCCCTTGTTGTAGTAGCGGTTTTTTATGTCCCAATGGATGCACTCAACACTTTGAATTCTGCTCATTTTACTGGACGAAAAAGATATTGGAGCTTAGGGAATATTTTAATATAAATAATTTACACCATTGTAAAATTATGTAAGCGGTTTTCAAGTTTAATTCCCAAACCACATTCCTCCCGCAAGCTTTTGACTTCTACTGACAGACAGGTAAACAAACGCGGCACATAACTTAAAAACTGGCGTTACAAATAAAGTTTACCTTCAGGTAGATTTAACAGTATGTAAGTGTGAACTACTATCTTGAGTAATTAGAGTTGTGTCACGGTCCGACATAGACATAATACACTCTTAATCTTCAATAGCTTTGGGCAAGATTGTCTGACTTTTGGTAACACCCCTACTACAGATAAGTTATTGAATGGCACGCGTGAATAAGCTTGTCTTTTCAAACCTTTCCCCATCAATCTTTTTCGATCTATCACAAAATCTCAAATAGTCTGTGATTTTGCTGGCTGTCGAACTCGATCGAGTATAAACATATTTCTCTAGCATACAAGAGGCTCAGTGATTAATCCCAACATTTCTGAGCGAATGAAAGTATCGCAACGTTTTTCTGTGCAGAACTATCGCAATTCTCTTTCTCTACTATCAGTTGGATTACTTTGCCTGTTTGGGCAATTTTTGAGGTGGCGAAGTTACCAGGAATTCGGTGCTTACCTTTGAAATATTAACTCAAGGATTGTATGTGATGGGTGACCAAACTCCGTGATGACGTCACTCGTGACTGTGTATCTGCCTCAATTCAATGTCAGTCCGCGCAGTAATTAAAAGCGAATCATCGGGAGCGCTTGGGCAAGGGAATCAGTCCATTTACTGTGCAACCATCGTTTAGCTAAGGATTGGTCTCGCGAACGGCACGTTTTCCTTTCAAAATGTGTAGGACGTAATAGCATTGTTGTACCAAAATTTCCTTTGCTTCGTGGTTTTTTTGGATTAATGAATCATGAGCCAGAGAAAGTTTGCTGAATGTGGTTAGAAAATTCAACTCAACATCATGCGACTTTGTGAAAAGAAATTTATGAATGGAATACGGACCAAGGATTTAGTAATTCAGCAACATGCGAGTAAATAAAAGTACGATCTGGATCATATTTTTCATTATACTGTTGAAACTACACGTGATAATGTGTTATTTTGGGTAAGTTTTACTATTTTATTTTACAAACTATACTTATCAATTTTACCAGCTTGGAAGTCTGTCAAAAGTTTGCTTATAATATCTTGGTTAATATTAATTAAACAAATTTTTCTTTGCAGCTGATACTTGTTAGCAGTGGAATAACATACGTTTTTCACTGATAGCGGCTCGAAATGTTTTGATAAACCTTATCTTATGATCAAATAAATACATATGTATCCCTATCATACAGTGTTGCGTGGAAACAGTTAAGTTCAACACAGCTCACTAGTGTTTGCCTAAATCTTTTTCTTCTTGTCTTCTAAACTGATGTCTAGGGACCAAAATAAAGTACTGATTTCCTTGTTGGATACGACACAAAATGCTTGATTATAATAATAAAATATTAGGGAATTATCTTATCTGAAAACATTCAATGTGTATAATAGAAATAGCGTTTCTTTCGACTGAAATCTAAATGCATCTTTAATTTTTATAAAAGAGATAATTGTGAAGATGTGAAATGTTCTGCATAACATTACTCTCTCTCTCTCTCTCTCTCTCTCTCTCTCTCTCTCTCTCTCTCTCTCTCTCTCCATTACTAAATATATACTTCATTTAAGACTCTAGGTTAAACTCTAATATTCAAGATTAATAATGTAAACTTTGATGTGAAATGATTCTAATTTGATTATTCAGAAGCCAGATTACCTTAATAGCCGTGCCTTGATGTTTTATTTAATACGCACACGTCCTAGGTCGACACTAGAATACTGTCATTTTTTAAAGCATTGATACGGACAAATTTCTTTGTTATATTCTCTAACCATAAAAACTATATACCCCTCTCCAAGTTAACTATAATATCTGATTGCAATAAACAGACATGCCTTACAAGTTCTACAAAAACTGTATGCACTTATACATGATGTCATACTTCTAAACAATTAATATACTTCATTCTTTTATAAAAAGTGTATAATAATAATAATAATAATAATAATAATAAAGGTATGTAATATGCAAGAGCGTTTGTTCAGTACTTCCAATATTCCAACTCTCATTACTTATTTGTTAAAAAATGAAAGAAAGCATAAACATATTTTCAGCAATCTAGTATATTTTACTTCCGACGATGTTATAGTGTTTATCTCAGAGGCAAATGCAAATTGTTTTTTTTTTTGCAAATTGTTTTTTTTTTTTTGTTTTTTTTTTGATTAACTTGAGGTCCGTACCTTATATTGCCTACTCCAAACGGCCCATTTATTGGTTAAGAATTCCTTAAAAAATAATCGATTCTCTGTAAAGTTGAAATAAATGAATGTAAGTTCAAGTCCTTATTACATAACTAATATTTGAACAATGAGTTCGTATACGAGAGAGTTGATGTGTGGAATCTTCCACATTATACAAATCGCAGATAGGCGGTGGTATTGCCACGTTAATCTATGAAACACACTTGACCCATGCGGCCAGGGTGTACATTTTGTCCATTGAATGGGCAGTATATAGAAAGGATGGAGCTGACGTGCCGTTAAATCCCATCCATCCATATCCATCCATTGTCCCACCAACACACACACACACACACACACACACACACACACACACACACACACACAGACACACACACACGCACGCACACACACACACATACATACATACATACATACATACATACATACATACATACATGCATAGTAATTAAACTAATTTTCGAATTCTAGCATTCACTAATTAATGTTCAAAGTTTCTTTAGTATCTAAAAATATTGCGATCAGGAGGGAAAAATTTCGGACAAAAGCAGGTACAGTGATGGATATGATGATAAATTTCGAACAAAAGTAGTTACAGTGATAGATACGATGATAAATTTCGGACACGCTCATTTAAAATGATAGATACAGCTATAAATTGTAATACCGATTTCTTTTAAATGCGGATTTAACTCCTTAACTACGAATAATAGTGTCAATATTTTCTATAATCTATGTCGTTACGATGCTATGCAGAGACCTGTGAGAATATGGAAAATGAGAACTTATTTATGTATGGTCCATAATATGGGCTTTCCAATCTTCCCGCTGGAACATAATTACATACATAGCACAGCAGCAACAACAATGTGAAGTTAATGTACAATGACATATGTACAAGTATATTTATCTATTTACTTCAAAGGAAGGGAAACAAGCAAGTGTGTGTAGTAGCAACAAGAGCATATACATAAGAATTTAGCAATTACCGTATAGGTGCCTAGAACAGGTAGTACACAGATTTAATGCCTGTACTAAGACAGAACTTGCTTCAAAGTCAAATTCAGTCTTCAATTAAAAAAAGAACCAAAAAGTAAAATACGCGTATGTGGTATATTACTTTAAGCCCGGCGGTGCTAAGGACTGATTTGTAAATTAACTTGACGGATATCCTTATATTCGTACCAACACGGCATGTCTGCCTGTATTTATCTATCGCTTATATTTCTATCTTGCCTTCTAATTTGCCCTAATTTAAAGTTTTTTCCGTAATAGCAGATTGTAAACTGTAATGGAAACAAAGTACTTCAACAACGTATACATCGGTACTGGTGGTGGTGGTGGTGGTGGAGAGAGAGAGAGAGAGAGAGAGAGAGAGAGAGAGAGAGAGAGAGAGAGAGAGAGATTAAAATTAAACGTCAGCATGAAAAGATTTATTCACTTGAATATTTCGAGGAATGAACAGAAAATTGCAATACAGCTATAATACACTCTTGAACGGGTTATGCAATTGACCATTCATTTGTAAGATCAAGAAGTAGCAAGAGAGCTGACGAAGTTTTCAAATTACCCGTATTAGCATACTTTAAGTAAATAGATGTATACTCTTTGAGTTTGTTTCCCTACTTACTGGCATGCATACGATGTGAATATTCCAATGGAGCTAGTTTATACAAATTATTCAGTTGTTGTCTTGTAGCAGTATGTGTTTTGTCAAGTGATAAAACTCAGAATTTAATGATGGAAAGAATACAATTGTAAGGCATGTTCATTAAATGCCGAACATAAAAGTAGAATAATTATACAAGAAATGAATATTAATTTTAAAAAAGCTGAGGAAAATAGAAGTTCCTTATAGTCAAGTCTCTTTACAATACCTTCTCCTCTGTGGCCAATTGATTTTAAAAAAATCTGTTACAACAGTTCTTGATGTAGAATTTTAAATCCGGAAAATAATGGCTTGAAATTAAACACATATCCCTCTTGGCGTAAATTCTTCAGTTGTTTTTTAAACATCAGTTCATTTTCTAGAACTTGTATTTGTAACTAATTGCGATAGACCATATTCTAACAACATGTTTTCCTTAAAGTAAAGTAAAATAAAATAAAATAAATTAAAATAAAATAAAAATATTAACGAAATAAAGAAAGTAGATTGATGTCTGAATATTTTATACAGGAACTTTAAATTAAATTTGGAAACTAATGCGATAATGGGGATTCGGAATAATGATTTCATTTCTTTACGTTTTTGTTTGATGAGTTTTCTGTAATTTCGATTTCTTTTTCACTATTTTCATATTAAATCTCAGGAAAGACTAACTAAAGAAATGACCGGTAAATACACAAACTAAACGTTATTTCACTTAGTTACTTCACATGTAAGATGACTTCATAGCTATAAATATTTCTTTTATAGAAGTGTGCGATACATTTGATTTAATATGTATCCTAGTTCTCTACCATGAAAATTCTATCCTGTATTGTACGTGATATTGACTTGTATTTTTATGCGTGTATTGCCTTATATTTTATGTGTATTGCTTTGCATTTTATGCGTGTATTACGTTGTATTGTATGTGTGTATTGCCTTATTTTATGTGTGTATTGCCTTGTATTTTATGTGTGTATTGCGTTGTGATATCTGGAGACATATAGACGAACGAATGATTTATCTACAGATGACGTCATCAAGTTTAAGATAATATAACAACAAGTGGCAGCTTTTGACAATTTTAATCTATAAATAGAATCTGAATATCATTTAAATCTTTACATTCTTCGATTTATTTGGATGTAAATAGTTAAACCACTTAACCGGTTGGGGATGGTCTTTACGCGTTTTCCCTACGAGGGGATTCTAAAGCAGTTGGGTTATGGCAGGAACCTATCCACATCGGGTAATACTGGGACGATAAATCTACTAAATATTGCTGATCAAATATACAACATTGCATTCTCGTTTATATGAGTGCGTGTGTGTGTGTGTGTGTGTGTGTGTGTGTGTGTGTGTCGGTGATTTCTCATGTATTTACTTTCATCCGACCCCGGGTGGTTGAGTGGTTTAAAGCGCCCGCCTTTACTGATTACTGCCATCTCACCTGTGTCTGCCGATCCGTGAACCAGAAGGATTTGCCACTTTTTTTCTAAATTCTTACTTAAGTACACACACACACACACACACACACACACACACACACACACACACACACATCTTTATGAGTCAAATATGAGAACTTAAGAGACAGAGAATGTAAAAATTATTTCTATTTTTCATCCGGTCAAGCAATGTTATGGTTTACGGTTACCGGTGTCAGGAGGTATTATTTTCCCCACTCCTTATAGTTTTTGGTTATCGTTATCGAGGAGTTGATCGACCACGGTGTTATTGCTAGGATTGAGTAAACAATAAAATGAAATATGAAATTAAGGGATGGAATAACAGAGATCTGAGCAGAGATACCGAATAGCACAACACGAGTCCCTGTATGTAAAATATAACAATTTAATCAATTACATAGACAAAATGAAATCGAACATGACATTTGAATGGTCCACGTTATGTTAGAAATAAAGTTATAAAATTTATGAGAAATTCAATTAGCCGTTCTATTACACCGATAGAACAAATTTCATAATGCAATAGAGTGACTGATCATCTCAAATGCCAGCACGTCAACATCCTCTGGTGATTCCGGTATTTTCCAAATCAACTACTTGGTTGCAGACTGGGCTCTCTTTCTTCTGTGCGGTCAGGTATGGGGCTATTTTCCTTCAAATCAATATATGGTACCCATCCTAAATACGTGTCATGTTTTTCTTCTCCTGAGATCGACACATATTCCGGCTCTCCTTTTGCATCAGATATCGTCTATCGAAATTCAATAGAACTAGCTATGGGCAGTTCTCAACCTAATACTGATATATAATCCTATGAACGCGAATTTATGTATTTTCTAGCTGTTCTCACATTCCTACTGAGGCCATGTCATAATTGACCCTCTCAGATACTATTACTGTCCCGCTGTGGCTGTAAATTACTTTGCTAATTGGTGCTTCATTGACATGCATTTCCAGACATAGAAAAATCAGTTCTCAGTATATCTTATACAAACCACGAAGTTTTATATGATACATGATTTCTATTACATACAAAGCAATTAAATCCGAACTCATGCATATCAGACATATACATTTGAGACAAAATGTATGCAAGCAGTTAATTTCTGAACTCAAGGAAAATTGATATATGCATTTAAAATAGCAAAATTCAACAAATTATTATAGACTTACATCATTTAAACTAACCTTGTGCTTTATTCAAGACACGTACCTCCCTATGAAGTCAGATATCTCTCCGTTCGTGTCCCTAATCTTCTCGATACGCGTCCTTAGGCAATTTAACGAGAAATCTTATATTTGCCGGAGCTTAAATCTGGCTCGCTTCAGAAACTTAGACTGATTAATTTTACGAGGGGAATGTCTTAAAAGCCCGAATTCAGTCTGCGAACAAACACACCCTTGATTGGCAGAGTCAATCAGGATTACTTTTTTAACCGCTAAAAGTTTTATCATTCCCATCGAAGTCAGAACAATCCTGTCTAGTACGCCTTTAATGATAACTATTTTGGAAAATATCATTTCATGACACCTGTTTCAAACGGCCCAAGATTTCCTAAAACGTTTCCCGGTTTGTCTCAATTCTGGACATTTACCGCCATTGACCATGAGTTAACATTGCACTCTATCTGTCTCTAACCGTTAACCGAGCGTGTCCAAATTAAAATTCAATTTATGCTTCTAAACAGGAGAGGTTAATTATTACAAGTTGTCAAATGATATCAAGCGTAGCCAATACATCAATCTTAATGATTACATGTCACGTTGAAATAAATTATTATACAAAATTGTGCACCATTAAAACCTGTATTTTCAAGACTACGCTTTATTGATACATTGTTATGCCAAGGGAATGGTGCCAGCATACATTTCCATAAGAATGTAATTACTTTTATGACTGAAATGTTGCCAACTTACATCCAAAATGAGTATTTCAAGTGTCTCAGCCGATGCCAACCAACTTGCTCACAATGCATACGTTATAATCTATTTATAAAGCAGAGAATATTGAGACAACAGATGATTGGTCGGAATCTATTTCGGTTGATGACTTTGAAATGTTCCATTTCTTTTGGCCAACCAGCAAGCTTCCTATTTATAGCGCCTGTTTGTAGCTCTCTAGAATGGAGGCTTGACCAAGATGGATCATTTAACACGAACGCAGATGGAAATAATGGTGGTTGGAATTTTTCTTTGAAATGCGAGTTACTACAATTTGTCTTGTTAAAAATAATTAAATACTTTTCTAAGTAATTACATACTTCTATAAGTATTTGCCAGCGCCTTTATATGTAGCCATTAAAAAGGAAGAACATGGCACATAATTTTCTAAAATGTTTGATTGTAAACGCGAATACCACAAAAAAGGGGGTTTGTGTGCAATTGCAATTTCTTGAGTTTCCGTTTACAACATGTTCGTCTATGTATTCGAACACAATATTTTCATGATTTTAAGTGTTGTACATTATTGAGTATAATGAGAACAGGGACGATTAACATCTCTCTCTCTCTCTCTCTCTCTCTCTCTCTCTCTCTCTCTCTCTCTCTATATATATATATATATATATATATATATATATGTATGTATGTATGTATGTATGTATGTATGTATGTATGTATGTCATTTTCTATTTTAAATGAGGATATTTTCGTCTTAAGCTTAAATTTAATTCTAAAATTTCATAAAGACTTCATATATGGATATAATATGTATGTGTTGACAATGATGTCGGAAGGAGAGTTGCGCGAATTTAAAACAACAGGTAAATATCATATGATCGGGTGCACTAAATTTTAGCACGCGGACATAACCTGCTTTGAAGCATTATTACATGAACGAATACGACTCCAAACTTGGCAAAGCATGGTACCTCATACTGTGTTACTCAGAAAGTACTTTGAAGTATTCCTCAGCCATAATTTCTGTCGATTTTAGTTGTCTAGGTTTCACTACATTACTTATATATATATATATATATATATATATATATATATATATATATATATATATATATATATATATATATATAT